>CAUYRT010065667.1:0-11560 GCA_963574885.1 Lepilemur ruficaudatus
TATTAGCCCTTTATTTGATGTATAACGTGCAACTGTTTTCTCCTATTCTGTAGGTAGTCTATTTGTTGATTGTTTTCTTGGCTGTGCAAAAGCTTTTTAATTTAATCAGATCCCATTTATTTGTTTTTGGGGTTTCTGTGATTCCCCCTGGGGTCTTCTTCATAAATTCTTTGCCTAGGCAGATATCTAAAGAGTTTATCCAACATTTTCTCCTAGAATTCTTATGGTTTCATGTCTTAGATTTAAGTCTATTATCCCTCTTGAATTAATTTTTGTGAGTGGTGAGAGATATGGATCCTGTTTCAGTCTTCTACATGTGGCTATCCAATTTTCTCAGCACCATTTATTGAATAAGAATTCTTTTCCCCAGTGTATGTTTTTGTCTACTTTGTCAAAGATCAGATGGCAATATGTGGATGGTTTTATATCTAGGTTCTCTGTTCTGTTTGATTGGTCTAATTCTCTATTTTTGTGCCAGTAACTTTCTGTTTTGGTTTCTATAGCTTAAAATCTGATAAAGTGATACCTCCAGATTTATTCTTTTTGCTAATGATTGCTTTGGCTATTTGGGCTCTTTCCTGGTTCCAAGTGAAGCATAGAATTATTTTTCCTAGATCTCCAAATAATGTCAATATTTTGACGGAGATTACAGTGAATCTGTAAATCATTTTGGGTAGTATGGACATTTTAACAATGTTGATTCTGCTGATCTGTGATCATGATATGTTTTTCCATTTGTTTACATCATCTGCAATTTCCTTCCTTCTCTCTTTGTACAAATCTTTCTCCTCCTTGGTTAAATATATTAATATGTATTTTATTTCCTTCATTGCTACTGTGAAAGGTATTGAGTCTTTGATTTTATTCTCAGCTGGACTGTTGTTGGTGCATAGGAATGCTACTGATTTGTGCACGTTGATTTTGTAACCTGAGACTTTGCTGAATTTATTTATCAATTCCAGGAATCTCTTGGTGGATTCTTTAGGGTTTTCTAGATATAACATAATATCATCAGCAAAGACTGACAGTTTGACCTCTTTCCCCATTTCTATACCCTTAGTTTCCTTCTCTTTCCTGATTGCTCTGGGTAGGACTTCGAGCACTATGTTGAATAGAAATGTTGACATTGGGCATCCTTGTCTTGTTCCAGTTCTGAATGGGAATGCTTTTAACTTTTCTCATTTGGTATGATGTTGGCTGTCGTTTTGTCATATATGGCATATGGATTTTTATAATTTTGAGGTATATTCCATCTATGTCTATTTTGTTAAGAGTTTTTATCATAAAAGGATGCTGAATTTTGTCAAATGCTTTTTCTGCATCTATTGAGATGATCATATGATTCTTGTTTTTACTTCTGCTTATGTTGTGAATCACTTTTATCAATTTATATATGTTGAACCATCCTTGTATCCCTGGGATGAAGCCCACTTGTTCATGGTAGATTGACTTCAACACACCACTGACAGAACTGGACAGATCCTCCAAGGAGAAAATAAATAAAGAAACACTGGACTTAAATAGAACTCTAGAGAAAATGGGCCTAATAGACATTTACAGAACATTCTACCCCAAAACTACTGACTATACATTCTTCTTATCAGGACATGGAACGCTCTCTAAGAGTGATCACATCTTAGGCCATAAAACATGTCTCAACAAATTCAGAAAAATAGAAATTATACCATGTATCTTCTCAGACGATAGTGGAATAAAATTAGAAGTCAACTCTCACAGAAACACTCAATTCTACTAAAAGTCATGAAAATTAAACATACTGATCCACCATTATTGGGTCAAGGAGGAAATTAAGGTAGAAATTAAAAGATTCCTCAAAGTAAATGACAAATGGGATATAAGTTATCAAAATCTGTGGGATTCAGCAAAAGCAGTCTGAAAGGGAAATTTCATAGCCTTAAATGCCTACATTACAAAGACAGAAAGATCACAATGAACAATCTAACGAATTGTCTCATGGAACTAGAAAAAGAAAAGCAAACCAATCCCAACACCAGCAGAAGAAAAGAAATAACTAAGGTCAGAGAAGAAATATTGAAAAGCAGAAAATTAATGAAACAAAGAGTCGGTTCTTTGAAAAGATAAACAAAATTGATAGACCTCTCACTAGATTAACCAGAAATAGAAAAGGGAGGACCCAAGTAGGGTCAATCAGAAATGAAAAAGGAGATATTGCAACTAATACCACATAAATACAAAATATCTTACAGTCAATACTGCCACAACGTCTATGCACATAAACTTAAAAATGTTGAGAAAATGGACAAATTTCTAGAAACACACAGCCTTTCAAGGCTCAATCAGGAAGAAATAGAACTCCTAAACAGACCAATTACAAGAAATGAAATTGAAGCAGCAATACAAAATTTTCCAACCAAAAAAATGTCCCAGGCCTGATAGTTTCACAGCTGAATTTTATCAGACCTACAAAGAAGAATTGGCACCCATATTGCAGAAATTATTTCATAACATGGAGAAGGAAGGAGTCCTCCCCAACTCATTCTATGAAGCCAATATCACCTTGATACCAAAGCCAGGAAAGAACACACACACAAAAAGAAAACTATAGGCTAATATCCCTTATGAATACAGATGCAAAACTCCTCAATAAAATCCTAGCAAACCGAATTCAGCAGTACATCAAGAGACACTTAAAAATAGCTATTTCCTCTTTATATAGAGCACAGGGCCATAATTCATTTTAAGCTAAACATAATTAATTATGTCATTAGAAATGTAAAGCATGCATTATGAACTGAACATTCCTAGGAATTATGTCTACACTTGGATTCTCCCAGAAGTACATCATGAGATGAAAAGTGGGTACAGGTAGTCCATTTGGGAAATAATTTTAAGTTCATAAAAGAGAGTAGGGGAAAAGAGACAGGGAAGGGAAAAATCCCCTAAAAGGATTTTAACAAGCAGATTATCATGGTGGCTGACTGGGCTTAATCCTATTGAGGACCCTCTGAGGAATCATGTAGAACATTTTTCAGAAGTATTCATTCCATCAGAGGAAAAAGTAAGTTTAAATATTTATCTGCTAACTCTCAGTCATCATTGGTTGTGGGTAGTCCCTGGGGTGATTAAGTCCCAGACTTCTAGGCTTTCCAAAAAGCAGACTGAGTAAGCCCTTGTGGTTTCAGAGAAAGCTCTGGGCTGGAGAAACAGTGAGAACAGGCACTGTAGGTGGGAAATAGCATACTAAGAACTGTTCACTGCATCTGTAAGTTCATTTAGAGGTGGGCTGAGGGGATATGAGGTGGAACATCCGGAGCACCAGTACACACTGTAAACAAATTGCTATAAATTGAATTTGCTTAAAAAAAGAACCATGGTTGGTCAGCATTTCATAAAATGTTAGTCCATAGGCTGATCCATACTTTACCTTAACCAATACTTTATTTTCTGCAACATAGCCAAAGAAAATTTGTGTGCATGCACATTTATAACACTTAAACTATCTTATCATAGTAATTGTTATTTCATCAGGTCAAAAACATTGCATACCATCATTACCTCTTCCCTTAACCCATGACTTTTCTGAGTGGAGCAGTTTTTCTCCACAACAGAGAAAATAAAGGGATGATAAATTCAGAGTGGCATTCATGCCACATTCCTTTATGGATGATAATAATACCCTGCGCTTCTTTACCAGCCTTTCCCATTTGGCCTCATGACAACATCCCTGGTATGTCAGAGCAGCTATTATGGCCTTTATTTTATAGCTAAAGAAACTTTGTTTTGTTAGAAGCATGAATTGTGCACTTGGGATATGCCAAATATTATTAGACACTCTTCCTGGGGATATTTTAGTTAATCCTGCCCAGGAACATCGGGTATTGTTGTCCTCATTTTACTGATGAAAACCCCAATCAGAGACTGGCAGAGTTCCCATAAGGCAAGAAAGTTTGGAAGCTTTAACTTCAGTTCTAATTCCCCTGTAACACTTGACCTTTCCAGGTTGTCTCCAGATCCTCCCCCAACATTCCCCAACAGATATCTGCTCTTACGTATTACAGCCTCCATAGAACCTTGCATGGTACCAAATTTGCTGAGTGAGTAAATTCTACACAATTACTACCCACTGAAGATATTTTTATCTGTGCTAGCTTGATCTCCATTCAGACAAAAGTTGATTTGATTACAAGCTTCATGGGACAACACCCACTAGTGAATTTATGTCTCATGTGATACACCTCCTCATTCTGCTTTCTACCAAATTTTACTTGGCTAGTTATGCCTGGGAATTCTACTTATTGCCGTAGGCTACAAAGATACATGTGACCTGTCCTTTCTTTATCTCTACAGTCTTATCTCACAAGAAGCTCCTTGCCATTCTCTCGGTTCTAGCCCCACTAGCCTCATGTTATGTCTCATGCTTACTATGTCCTTTCTCATCAGGGCAGCTTTGCACTTGCTGTTACCTCTACCAAGAATGATTTTACCTTTCATCATCACCAAGCAAACTTCTACTTATGCTTCAGATCTCAGCTCGACATCACTTTTTCAGGGAACCTTTCCTAACTGATCTAAGTAAGCAAATCCTTCTGGTAGAGGCTCTAATAGCACCATGTGTCTCTTTGTTGCTGTTATCAGATTATCTATCTATCTATCTATCTATCTATCTATCTATCTATATCTGCATGAAGATTTAATCAATATCTGTCTCTCACACTATCTTGCATGCCCTGTTACAGCAAAATCCTTATTTGTTTGGACTCACAAATGTACTTCCCAGCAACTAACACAGGCTTTACACATGTCAGACACTTAATAAATGTCTTGAATAAAATGTATGAATCTATATTATTAATAATTCCTCTGAGCTGGACCTAGAGTATTATTCTCAGTACCAGTGTTTCTCAGTTGGGAAAGTATTGCTCTATCCCAGGGGGAGTTTGGAAATGCCTAAGGGTATTTTCTGGTTGTCAGGATGACTAAGTGCAACTACTGGGATTTAGTGGCAGAAGGCACAGGTGTTAAGAATCATGCAATGTGCGGATAATCTATCCAGGGAATAACTGTTTCACTCAAAATGCCAGTAGCACCCTGAGAAACACTGCTAGAAAGATTATGTGTTTCAATAAAAGGCCTCTAATATATTTAAAGGATGGTGGGCTTTTAAAAAACAATTTTACTTTTAATGACACATAATAATTGTACATATATATAGGGTACAATGTGATTATGAACATGACTTCTTTTATAGTATAGAGACACAAGTTTGTGTGTGTGTAACTTCCCTTTTTTGGTAATCTTATTTCAATTAGTACTAATAATTAGGTTATAGATTATTTCCCCAAGCAGTGCCAGAAAGAGGAGCTGCAGGGAAGCGGAAGGAAACATTGATAGGAAAACTGTCTGATGGATCAGAAATGTGATACCTAAAAATGACCAAGGGGGCTCAGTGTTAATCTAATTTATACAGCTGATATTTTCCTTTATATTTCCTAAGTTCCTTCTTGCTTTTCTATTTTTGACTTACTGGTGTTTTATTTCTTCTCTGGATTAAATCCCCAGTCTGACATGTTCATGTGTTTGCTTTCTTCTTTTTAGTTCAAATAGAGAATTGAGATTAATTTTCAGAACTGTTTATGTCCAGTGTCACAGTTAGCCTGTGGTTGCAGTAGAAAAGCTTGGTAAGATGAGATCTATTTCAGCGTTTCCATTATAACATGAGGGAAATCCAAATATCAATGGTAAAGTTCCCTTTTCTGAGACTGAAAAATATGATTTTCATGATACCTTTCCAGTATCAGGTGCCTGGAAAAACATGGGGCAGGAGGTGGAAGGTACTGTAATATAATGGGACAAAGCACTAGAAGGGGAGTTTGTACATTGGGGAACCCTACTAACCAACTGTAAATTTTTTAACCTCGTTTGGCCCTTGTTTTACCATTTTAAAATAATGAGCAGACTAGGTAAGATAGTCTCCAGGGTCCTTTTCTGATCCAAAATTGAGTTTTCAAGTTCAAAGAAAAATAAAGGAGGAGAGAAGGAAGAGGAATAGAAGATGTTATCTTGGAAACAATGTAAGAAGATGCCTCACTATGTATGAAATTGTAAATCATGTCTTATTTCTTTGGAATAGTACAGAAGTTTCTATTCTGGAATAAAACGGCTAGTATATGATCAAGTCTTTTCGAGGAGCAAGAATGGAGCTCCCTGGAGGATTGATTGAAGAATGGTTTCTGAGGCAGCTTCCACATATGTAACCGCATAAGTGGTTAAGTGTTTGGGCCATGGGGTCAAACCCATGCTTTAACCTCAGCTCTACCACTTTCTGACTGGCTCTAGAGGTTGGACATATACTTAACCTCTCTAAACTGTTGTTTCTTCCTCTGTAAAATGGGAATGATAATAGTATCTACTTTACAGAGTTGTTATGTTAATTAAATGAACAAATGTCACATGAAAACATGTCTTAGCACATGGTAAGTTCTCTATAAATATTTTATGTAATTGCTATAAGCAAGCTAAATTGATCAAGAGTGGAATCATTTAATAGATTCTTTGGTTACCAGAATTTTCCCCCCACTACCACCCACCTCTTCCAGAATGGCTGATGAGTCCTTGCATGAAATCACTGCTTACATGGCTGCTACTGGTCAAATCTAATTATATACATATATTTAAAAAGGCATTACTTATTTATTTTATGAGTTTATTTCTTTTCTCAAAACTGCTACAGATAGTTAAGATTTTTTAATTTATCACATTTATCTAGGAAAAAAGCTAAATTTACTCTTTAGTCTATCCTGGTGATGGGGTAGTGTTTCAATAGAGCTTGTCGTTTCTAGGCGAGCCTTTCTAATAATATTTTACATTTGTAATATAGCTCATTATATTTTCTGTAATATTGATTTCACAGGTTTTTTAAATGAGTTTAATTTGTTATAATATATTGTTAATTCTATTATGTACCAAGATTTTGCATTTGACAGTTTTAAACTGAATTGTTTCAATTAGAAAATTAAATAAACTTATACTATAGCCTCAGTATTAGTATTTATAGATATACTCATTTTAAGTAAAGATAAATTCCCTGACCTAATAGTTAGTAAATGAGACCATGTAGAGTAAAATCAGTATTTCTAGTTCCTTTTGAGACTTTGTTGTGAATTGAAACAATGTAAGAAATTACAAGTCTAATACCATATTGCTACTTTTACCAGTGCTATCATTTTAAAAATAAGTATAGACTATTGATTAATGACTTAAGAGCCATTTGTTATTCATCAGTATAAAACTGTTCTTCAAGTTTACCATTCCATGTACATGTTTATACTCTACCACCTTTACTGTATCACTCACTTTGAATAAGTTCATCTCCTATTTAATTTAAAATTTAAGGTAGTGTATTCAATAGCTCTCTACATAATTGTTTTTAATTAGATGAATTTATGCCTATCTTAGTATAAATAAGGACTTGAAGTGACTTATATGATAAATAATACATAATATATAAATTGATAAACATAAGAAAGGGCATAAGAGTGGACTGATATAATGAAATAAGAATATACAATCAGTTTACAGAAATGCCTACTATAAAATCCCATTAAATCACTAAAAGTGGAATGCAGATTTGGCTCTGAGTTTCCCAGTGGCCAAAGCAAAAAGAACAGCATTATTTGCAAGATTTACAGTTTGATAATATGTTTTAAAGGATGAGTTCAGGAAAAGCCCTGATAAGCATTTCCTGACATAAGCATTAAGGGACTATTTCTCTTGAGAGTCCTAATGAAGAGCTTGTTACAGGATATAAAACACATTGCTGTCAACATCACCCTGACAATAATTTTAAGGGAAAGTTTCTATGTTTTTTTTCAAAACTATGAATTGCAGCAGTAATGCCAAAGCAATATTCAGTAAAACCAATTGTACATGTAGCCAAAGCAGTGCAATACTAGTTTGTGAACAATCAAATGATCATGTTTTATCTAAGAATAATATTTGGCCACTCTATAAGAATGAATGACCTTTATAATATTCACTCACACAAGTATATATTTATATACTTATGTTTATACTTATATGTTTCTGTGCATATGGTACAAATACAATGCTATTTTTATTTATATCTGATCATTCAACTATAATTTGGGGTTCAAAATATTGACAAGAACACCTGAAATTTGCTCTACTAGACTCTGAGATAGCCCTCTGAAGTTTTGACACCATAATGACCTGCAGGGAACAAGGTAAGGATGCAGGAATATCTGCATAGTGAGGAAGGGTTAGGGAGGTGGAATGTGAGAATGGAATATGAGATTTAGTTTGCGAGACCCCTGAATCTTGCCATGTTCCTCAGGAGGGTCATAAGATAGACCCTTCACTCAGGCAATAAGAAATGGCCTGGAAATAAACAATGACATGTTTGAGAAGCTCAATGGCATCCTCTGAAGGCCAGGGTAAAGAGAAAGAGATGCTGCTATGGAATCTGGCCTCCTAATATCAAGGAGAAAAGAGAAGAATTCTGGAATGGTAGAGGCCAAAAGCAGCCCTTAATTTTCAAGGGCAAGGCAATCTTTGTCTCAGATGCTGATTTTTAGGAAACCCCAGAATAAGACAATGATAAAGACAAAAAACAACTCATCTTATGGATTATTGTATTTTTATTGATTTGTAATAATTGCACATATTTATGGGGCACATGTGATATTTTGATACATAAATACAATGTGTAATGATCAAATCATGGTATTTAGGATACCTATCACTTCAAATATTTATCATTTTTTATGTTGGGAACATTTCAAATCTTCTAGCTATTTTGAAATATACAATAAATTATTGTTAACTATGCTTTCCTTTCTGGTCAAAGCCATATAAGATGCATTGATGCTTTATTTATTTATTTGTGCTTATAAGTTTAAATTCACATAAGATTTTATAGCCTAGAAAGATTTTCATTATGATAATACAGACTTTATCATTAAGTAATTCTTTTTTGTTTGTTTCTTCTCCCTGCATCCCAATTTTTAGAAATTGAACCCACTTTGCTTTTGATTATCACAAGCACTTAAGTGACATAAGTCTTTCAGCTTCTGTATGAATAATTTATTTGCAATATTCATAACTGAGTGTAAACTAAACAGCTCATTTGTTTCTTTTAATGTAATCATTTTGAAGTCTGTTCTTCATCTCAGGTGTTTTTTTTTACCAATTTAGAAAGTGAAAGTATAGATAGAAATTGATTCAGTATTAATGACTCTCACTTAGTTCTTCAAAACTGCAAAGTAGCTAGATAAATGACTCACTATGGAACTGTCTTTGTCATTGCAAATGCTCCAGCTATTCTCAGTGAAATGCCTTTGTAAAGCACCTAATGTGTGCCTAGCATAATGCTAAACAAGAAAGAGCTCATCCTTAAGGCTATTAATGATTGGCCATAGTTTTTACATTGACATCTCCCAATATTTAAGCACTGAGATTTGATCCTTGAAAAGAGTTAGTTACATTTGGCTCCAAAAAGTGCTTGGCTATCTTTGCTTTGTCCTTAGGAAATTCTTTTTTTTTAAAAAAAAAAAAATTGTTGAAGTATAATTTACATACCATGCAATTCATCCATTTTAAGTGTACAATTAAATGATTATTAGTAAATTTAGCAAGTTGTACAGACATTCCCACAGATCAGTTTTAGAACATTTCCTTCCCCCTATTAAGAGTCCTCATTCCCATCCCCAACTTCAGGGACCCACTAATCTGCTCCCTGTTTGTATAGATTTGTGTTTTCTGGACATTTCATATGAGTGGAATTATATAATATGGGAATTTTATCTCTGATTTCTTTACTCAGCATGTTTTTTTTTTTTTTTTTTGGTCACATTTTATATCTTTGCCTCTTCCTAGCAAGGGTTAGAGGCATGCCCCTCCCTTCCACAGTGCTCACTGCATCCCTCAGATGTGGGTCTACCCGCCCCAACCCCTGAATCCCTGGTGAACACCACCACCATTTGAGCACTGTAGTGTTAATCAGTCAGTACCAATTTGATGGCAAGTACATGTGAAGCTCATTCTTCCGATCTTGTGACACCTCACTTTGGACAATGGGCTCAAGCTCAATCCAGGATAATATAAGCAGTGCTAGCTCACTGTTGCTTCTTAAAATTGAGTAATATTCCATTGTGAACATATACCAAATTTTAATAACCCACTCATGAATTGACAGGCACTTGGGTTGTTTCCACGTCCTTGCAATAGTGAATTGTGTTGCCATAAACATTTGGGTACAGATGTCTTTATTATAGAATGTCTTATGCTCTTTTGGGTAGATGCCTAATAATGCTATTGCTGGATTGAATGGTATTTCTATTTTTAGCTCTTTGAGGAATCTCCAAATTCTTTTCCACAGAGGTTGCATTAATTTGCAGTCAGTCCCAACAGCAGTGTAAGAGTGTTCCTGTTGCCCCACAACCTCACCAGCATTTGTTCTTTTGGGATTTTATCCCCATCTAAGTATCATCTTCATTCTTTATGGACCTAGAAAAAATAATTCTTCACTTTGTATGGAACCAGAAAAGACCTCACATAGCCAAAGAAATCTTAAGCAAAAAGAACAAACTCGGAGGCATCAGTCTTCCAGACTTCAAGTTGTATTATAAAGCAATAATAATCAAATAAGCCTGGGATTGACACACAAACAGAAGCATTGATCTTTGGAATAGGACTGAGAATCCAGAGATGAAGCCATCTGCATACGGTAAACTAATCTTTGATAAACCAGACAAAAATATTCATTGGGGCAAACAATCTCTTTTCGATAAGTGGTGCTGGGAAAACTGGATAGCTACATGCAGAAAAATGAAACTGGATCCCTACCTCTCACCTCTCACAAAAATACACTCAGGATGGTTAACAGACCTAAACCTAAGGCATGAAACCTTAAGAATCCTATAAGAAGATGTTGGGAAGACACTTTCAGACATCAGCCTAGCCCTAGGCAAAGAATTCTTGAAGAAGATCCCCAAAGCAATTACAACAGCAACAAAAATAAACAAATGGGATTTGATCAAATTAAAAAGCTTCTGCACAGACGAGATAGGGCGCGTTCAGGGTGGTATGGCTGTAGACATTCGATCCAGCAATAGCATTATAAGGTATCTATCCAAAAGAGCACAAGACATTCTATGATAAACACATCTGCACCCGAATGTTTATGGCAGCACAATTCACTATTGCTAGGTCATGGAAACAAACTAAGTGCCCATCAATTCATGAGTGGATTGTTAAAATCTGGTATTTGTTCACAATGGAATATTACTCAATTTTTTTTTATTGGGGGAAAACTACAAAGCATTTACAGTACAATGTTTACAGTCACAATTGGTAGTGAGCTGATTTCCCAAAATATATTGCCACTCAAGTTGACTTATCTTGTTACATTCAAAAACCTACTCCGTCAAAGTAGTCCAGAGAGTACATACATAGTGCTCCAACTGTATCTATGTACAACCAACACTCCATTTTAACTGTACAATTAAATGATTTTCAGTGAATTTACCGAGGAGTACAGTTAATCACATGAATCAGTTTT
>CAUYRT010065668.1:0-55245 GCA_963574885.1 Lepilemur ruficaudatus
GAGAGAGAGAGAGAGAGAGAGAGAGAGAGAGAGAGAGAGAGAGAGAGAGAGAGCTCAAGATGGAAATCTCAGTCTTTTATAACCTAATCTTGGACATGACCTGCATCACTTCTGCCATACAGACCAACCTTGACAGAATGCAGGAGAGGACCGTACAAATGTCTGAGTGCCAGAATGGAGGGAGCATTGTGGGGCCATCTTGGAGACTGGTTACCTTACATGGCATTTAGCAACTTTCAAAGCTCTTGCCAACTTCCCCAGCTTCATTTCCTCCTGCACAGCATCAAGCTCCATCATCACTGTTAACTACTTCCTTGCACTCTGGACTTGAGCCACACCAAACTTCCAATGAATTATGACTCTTTGTCATCACATACTGTTCCTTCCTCCTGAAAAATCCTTTCTAGCCTCTTTATTTTTGCCCAAATAGCTCTGTCTCTACTTATATAACTCCTCACCATCAAAGCCCTCCCCTGACATTCTTTTTCCCCAACTTTAGGTCTTTCTCTGTGCTTCTATAGTAGTACTCCAATTCACCTCCATCATGCTAGTTTAAATTTTATTATAATTATTGGTTTATGAGTCTCCTACACTCTGCTATGATGTTCCTGAGTGCAGAGATAGTGGATTATTTATCACCCATTTTATTCCCAATGTCAAAGTGCTGGAACACAATAGGAGTTTAATAAATGTGTGATGAATGAGTGAATAAATGAATGCAGAGTTTACTGCAGAATATGAATTTTAGGCAGGAAGGAACACAAGCCTTTCTGTCAAATTTTATTGTATCTCACAATTTTGTGGATCAGAACTATGGGAAGTCTTCTCTTAATAATTCTGCTTTGTGTGGCATCAAGTGAAGTGGTATTTGGCTAGTGGGTAAGCTTGTCTGGAAAGTTAAAGACAGTTTCATTCATGACTGGCACCTCATGAACCAAGTTTAAAAGATTGGGCTCATCTGGGAGTACCCCTGTGGGGCCTCACCAGAATAGTAATTCAGGGGTAGTCACCCTTCTTGTATGGCTGTTAAGGGCTCCCAAGAGGAGTGTTTCAAGAAAGCAAGGCAGACACTTCAAGGCTTTTTCTGGCCTAGCCTTGGAAGCAGGACTTATATGGCATTTTATTAGTTCAAGCAAGTCACAGAGCCACTGATACCCAAGGAGAGGAGACTACAAGGTCATGCGTAGCAGATGTCATGGCTTATTGGGAAGACTACATTGGAGATTAGCTCCCACAACTTTAATCAACTATTGTCATATTTTGCCTATGTTCAGTTTCTCTGCTATTATTTTGAATGTGTAATTTTCAAATATTTCCCTCTTTTCTTTATGAATAAGAAGATGAAATGTGGGTCTACCACTGTACATTTAAGTGGATGAAAATTATGTCCCTAGAATGTTTAACATAAGTAGATGTCCACCTTAAAGGAAGTCTGTACTCACAGCAGAGGGCTCTGTTTTTCAACTGCAACATTTCAGTAGATAATTTGATAAAGATTCCCAACTGCAGTGGAGTCTCTTTTCTAAGGGTGCTTTGGAGGTGTATGGGGTTATTTTTGATTGTCACAGTAATGATCAAATGTTGTCACTAGTATTTAATTTTATCCTGCAATATGTTGGAAAGTCCCATACAACAAAGAATTTTCATGTCCAAAATTTCATTAGCACTCTTGTTGAGAAAAACTGAACACATAGAGATATGACTCTTATATTTGCAAATGTCACAACCTAATGTGATTATGATAGGAGAGAACTGGCTCAATAGCAGATTATGTAGGAAAAAATAGAGATTTTAGCTGGATGCAAGAGCCAACACCATGATATGTCTGCCAAAAATTGCTGTTATCTTATGCTATATTAATAGAAACTTCAGTCCTGAACACAGAAAGCTATATTAATAGAAATTTCTGTTCACTATGTACTTGTCAGTGCTCTCTTGAAGTTTTATGGTCATTTCTGGGCACCTGGTTTTAAAAGTGGCATAGATAAATCAAAGAATGGCCCACAGGATGACAGCAAGTCTAGAAGCCATGGCTTATCAGTGGGAATCATGAAAACTATCTTCAAATATTTGAAATATTGTGTGGAAGAAGGATTAGGTGTATGCTTTGAGAATCCAGAAAGTGCAATTAGATAAATTAAGGAAGATTTTTCTAAGAATTAAAACAGTTTGTCAAAAAATGGAGTGTTCTTCCTTGAGTGGTAATTAACCCTGCCTAGGAATAATGGAGAATGGACAGCCATGGCCCATGGGGTGATTTTGAATTAACTGAGTATTATGAATGGGACTCCCATTGGGGGTGAGACCTCTAAGTTACTTTTCATCATTATTATTATTTTATAATTAATGGACTCATATTCATAAAATACTCATGGATGCCACCTCACCATGCTTCTAGAATAATGCCTCAGCACTTAATACATTTATCTAGCTTTGCAACCCCAAAGAAATCTCTTTAAGCTATCTAAGATTTTTTTTGTCTTCAGTTGCAATGTAAGAAATTATAGTGCCTAGCAGGATAGCTATGATAATCAAATTACATAACAGTTTTAAATTGTAAAGTATATGAAAATATAAGAAATTATTTATTTTGGTTTTCGCAAAAAACTGTGGACTGTCAATACATATTCCTATGACTGTCTCATGTCTGAGAGAAATGTTTTAAAATTCTTTTTAAAGGCCATTCTAATGACTTGTAAATTGTTTTCCGACTTTCTGATAAGGCGTGAGGTCTTTAATAGCTGTCAACAATGTGTCATGTGGAGCAATTTAATTAGCACTTGCTGTTCTCTTATTGGTTGGCCTTTATTTGGTCCAATACAAAGTCCAACTTTTGAACCATAAGAAGAGACAAGAAGGAGAGTTATGTTAAAGAAGCTTTTACTTAAATGATGTTTATCTGTGGAAAAAATGCTATCATTATCTTCAAAAACACATCATATTACTAAATGTGTATTGGCGTCTACTCTCTTACTTTGAGATGGCTCCAGTTTTTGAAATATCCCTAATCCCCCTGCTTGTTATAAGAAATTATCAAAAGGATAAAGAACACATCCATCCGCATAAGCTGACTTTTGTTGTTTATAAGGGATACAAGGTAGCTAAATCAGCCTCAAGAAGTCCTTCTAAGTTCTAAGACCAAAAACCAAATTACTGTTCATTTAGTGTTTAATTAAATTGATTATTGCTAGTATTCTGGTTTTAGGTTGAATTTATGGTACACTAATGTTAGAGTTTCATGCATTCTACATATACTTTATGGCACACTGGGGTCTCTCGTATAATCAACATGTACAATACACTTATGCCTGTTTTATGTGAGTTAGAGCAAAATTTTACTATTTGAAATGATTATACTTTATAGGTATATTTCTCCCCTTATATCATGTTGTTAGCGATGTCTATGATTTATTTCATGCCAATTTCTTGATGTGGAACATGAGTCCCAATTATGGCAATCTTCCTACAGGGAAAATTCTATTTGGTTCGTAACAACACACTTTAGTATGAGATTTATAGAAATGCAGTTACAAAATTAGGCAATGATATGTATTTTCACTAGAGGTAAATGGCTGGGTTTTTTTGTTTTTAATTTTAATTGGAAACTAAAAGTAAAGCTGATACTTCTTCACAATGGAACTGCAAATAAAAGCCATGGAAGAAAAAGCGATTATTGACCTCCTGGTGGACCTTACCTGTGTTGGTCTTCAGTGGCGTTCCATTAGAGCTGTTCCTTCCTCTACCCTCTGCAAGGGTCCCCACATCAAATACCAGAGCAGAAAGAAATCTTCAAAAGCATCTATCCCATTCCAACCTTGTGTAAACAGAAAAGAACATGGACGTCAGAGTGCTCCCAGGACTGAATTGCCTGGGCTGTGGAGCTGGGAAAGGCAGATGCCAGATTTGAGCTCAGATCTGAATTCAAGCCCAGGATGATTTTTACTTATCACATTTCTCCTTATTATTGTGGTGACGTTGTTGCTGGAGCAAGCAGGTGATGCTACTTTTGTCTGATACCAAGTCCCGGCTATAGAAATGCTCCCCAAGTCTCCCCCTTTCCAGGTGTCTGAGCATAATCAACAGTCTTCAGTCATATCAGATAAGGTTGGGGGAGTTCTAAACCTCTGCTTGGAAAAGGGAAATGACATTTGAGGTGTCAGAGGAAAATAAATTTGACTGATTCCTGTCCCTCTGAGGTGTGCCCCTTGTGATAAGTACCCTTTATTCTCTCTGACCTTTCTGGGCCCCAGGCCTCCTGCACCCAGATTAACTGGTTACTACATATTCCTTTATGTTCCATCGGCCAATATCCTTCAGCAAGAGTAGCAGCAACCTTGATTTGTTTTTCCCTTTTACAGTTATGTTGCTGGAGGAGGTAGATGAAACATTTAATTTGGCGTTAAATTCTATTCTGGGGCCTCTTCCCCTGTGGCAAAGGTGATGTGGATGGTTTGCATTTATGATTTTGCTCAGTTCAACTCATTTTTATGCCCAGGGAAAGTTTCTGCTCAAGCTTCTCTTGCAGTTTTATTTCTGATTTCATATAGATGATTTCATAGAGTGAAATAGTCTGCTTTTTCTTTGTATTCAGACTATCATTTCCCATTAGAAGTGTTGCCCACAACCTTGTTTCTGCACACGTGTGCAAAACGGGTACAGTGTTTGAATTGCGAGTGCAGCTCTGCTCTGGAGGGGCGTGGTCTGTGTCGGAGGCTGTCATGACGGGGACACTTCACATCCGCAAGTTTCTGCCATCCAGTGTGCCAGCCAGGGAAGGAGAGTCATCTTAGCTCTTCTTTTCCTTTTTGCATTTTTATCTCTGATTCCAAGGTGGATGCTGCAGTGGAGGGTCTACTTCTTTTCCCCTTTATCCTTGAATCACCATCAGCAGGATCCATACTCAACTTGTTCTGTGCTTTACTGTGTCAGAGCCAGAATGCATTGGAAATCATTGTCATCTGCCATGCTGGAGTCTCTCACAGCTGCAAGGTCTTGCCAAACGACTGCCAGCCCCTGGACCTGCCAACAATCCCAGCTTTCAAATACCCCTGGCGTTCCCATTGGGCATTTCTCTGCTCAGAAATGCCATTTGCTCTCTGTTTTTTCTTAAGGTAGGCCTCTCTTTCCAGCACTTGGCCCAAATTCCGTTCTCCACAAACAATAGAAAATGTTGCCCTCCATTTCCTCCTCCCACCCAAGCACTGACCACATTAGCCTTTTCATCTTTTTTCCTCAGCCTCTGCCTAGTTTTTTATGTCCCAGTGCATCCTTGGTCAAGAGCAGCATGTGTGTGCGTGTGAGTGTGAAGTGCACAGGGAGAAAACAAAGAAGGCACAGTGGTGGGGGTGCAGGGCAAGAGAGGCTTCTGGGGAGGCCTTACTCGCTTCCTCTTGCCCCTTAGGCTTTCTCGATCACTGTATTTCCAGGCTGATACTTGCATGTATCATAGAGCCCGATGGAATCCAGAACTCTTTGTTTCTGAAGAAGTCTTTGCTCCTCTTCTTGGTGAAAGAAAAGGATTAAAAAGGAGAGAAAAACCACCATCAAAACTGCTACTCCTCTACAGAGCCCAAGGCTACTGAAGACAAAAAGGATTGTGCAAAATAAATTGCAAAAGAGAAAAAGAGAAACAGGGAAAGAAAAACCACAGTTTTTCCTATGCCTAGTCTATTTTTACAATTCCACTGTTAATTAATAGTCACTCTTTTTCTACTAGTAGCCCAGCACACAGTTAACCAGGAATCAGTCCTCTAAATGCACACAGACTTTTCCATGCTGGAGCTATCCAGTTTTGTACCACTGGGATACGATCCCCAAGACGCTGCATGTGCTTCCAGTATTTAGCGCTAGATGGAGTCTGCGCTATGCACAAATCCAGCCCCGAGGGTCCTGGGGTAGCCTGTGGAACCTTTAGCTGGAGGGCAGCATTTTTAAAGAGTGGTACTTGGTTAAGAGAATCCATGTCTCCTCCAGTTAGGCCAGAAGCCCAGCTGCTCTTGCAGGTGCTCAGAAATTCTCAGTTTGTAGATTCACAGTATCCTTACACATACACATACACACACACACACACACTATCTTGACCGACTCTTTACTGGAGGAATGGATAAACGCCTAGGTCCCTCCAGGCATCTCTGCAGTAGCTGGAAGCTCCACATTGCAGTTAGACTCTCTGGCTTCATGCACACGCGGCTCCGATGTAATTAGCTGTCTAACTGCTCACCCACACTGAGCCCATGTGTGTGTTACTAATTGTGATTTATTTAAAACCCCTCTGTTTGCCATTCTTTGTTCCAGGGAGGAATTTGATTTGAAAGCTGTTCTGAATAGTAGGTTTTACTTTCCTCTGCATTATTTGGATGTTTTCTTCCAGTTTCAAAATCTAGGCAGCTTCTATACCTAATTCTCAGCGTGCTGACCTACTAGTTGCTGCCTCTGCCTCTAACAACACAAGGTACAAGGACAGGCATGGCTGCAGTATCTAGAAAGAAGTAACTACCACATCATCAGGTGTCATATCAACGGATCTGCTGCCCCCCAAGTCTATATTTCTAACACAGACATTATACCCAAGCTTCAAACCCATACATACAATTGCTCACTGCACGTCTCCTCTAGCCCGACACAGGCAGTTCCAACTCAGCATGTGCAAAACGGGACCCCAAACCATAGCCCTAAATCTGTTGTCCCTCTGTGCCTTGCCTTTTCCAGGGTAGAAGCCTGAGAATCCTCAAATCCCACTCTTACCCCACTCCTAATCTCCACCTTCAAGTGTGATGGGTTTCACCTCCTTCCATCTCTCTACCTGTTGAGCTTTCCCTGTTCCCCTTGCTGCTGTTTACACCAGCCCCCATCGAGCATGGCAGGGTCTCACTGGTTTTCCTCTGCCCAGTCTTGAGACTCATGTTCCATCCACACATGGCCAAGCTGATCTTCCTAACATGCCATGTGCTCATGTCCCTCTCCTGTTCAAAAACCCTCAAAGACCCCTGGAACGCCTTGTAGACCTCTCCTGGGGAGTCTCATCTCTGAGGTGGCTCCCACCCCCACCCATTACCGCAGCTCCTCCAGGCACGCTGCCATGCCCTCATGCCCCTGTGGAGACTTTACTCTTCCTCTGAGCCTGAATGGGCCCCATTTTTTGTTCCTCAACTTAAGCGTTGCCTGATCCCCACAGTGAATAACACCTCCTTTGTGTTGCAGCAGTCATAGGGCATGTTTCTGCCAGAGCCCTTGTCATAGGTCCTTGCAATTGTCTCTGCTCCTCCCCATCCACCCACCCCTGCCTCTGAGACTGCAGGCACCAGTGGGGCCTGCACTGTGCTGCTCAACTCCACAGGGATCCCCAGTGCCTAGCACCGGCCCAAATAGTAGCCCCATAAATAATGAATGAACAGAAACCACGCTAGTATTAGCTCTGCAGTGCGTGGGGGGTGCTCCCCAAATGCCAGCTGGGGTGACTGGTGTTTGCATGTTTAATTGTGTGTGTGTGAGAGAGAGACAGAGAGGGAGAGAGACAGAGAGAGACAGAGACAAAGAGAGACAGAGAGAAAGAAAGAGAGAGAGAGAGAGAGAGAGAGAGAGAGAGGAACAGAGAACAGAGCTATTTCTAGGGCTCACAGCAGGTTCTCAATTCTCCCCCTTTTAGTTAATTATTATCTAAATGAAGACCCTCAGGGCACATGGCATTTTGCTTGAGGCCTGGGGGAGATTACCTACAAAGTGAAATATTCATACAGTATACAGATGTCATATACAACAAATTCATGCCCTGAAGATGGGAGGAATATTTGAGGAAGAGAGACCAGAGAAAGCGAAGAACTGCTAATCAGAGAGTGGTAATCCTGAGCCCTGGATTCTAGACAGACCTTAACTATTCACCCTCCTATGAGTTCTAATCAGTGACAAGGAGGGGCAGAGGGGGACAGAGAAGGAACAGAGGTGCTATGAAAGATCCCTTTTAGCTCTGGAATCGTTGATGCTAAGACTGGAATGCAGGTGCAGTAATTCCCAAGTGTGGTAGACATGGGGAAGTGCTGCCCAGGCTTATAGTGCTGCCCAGCTGAGGCCCACAGCTCTCACTCTGCCCTTCAGGGTCTGTCTCACCTGCAGCCCACATCTGGTGGCTGAGCCAGTATCGAGCCAGTATCGAGGCAGAGAGGCCCCGCCACCCCAGCCTGACGGGAGACATGGCTAACGGGCGGTGACCACCCCAAGCTCCCTGCTGGCTGGCTGGGGCTTTCTCAGGGCTGCATCATGGTGGGCTTCTCCCTCTTCCCAATCCTTTTTCTCCCCTTTCTTTTCACAGGTGTTGAGTTCTGACTATAAATTATACCCCAAATGCCATCTCAGAGTCTGGCTTAGAGAATACAGCCTCTCACGGTGTTAACCTACAATGGTCCTAAGATGTGGTCTGAGATGAGTTTGGGAGCTGGATCACTCCTTGCCTGGCCATGGGGCTCCTTCCCCCGAGGAAGGTGGACTACGGAAATCCCAGGCACAGAGTGGGTGCCAGTGGTTGACACGCACTGGTGGTATACTCACAGGAGGGAAGGGACTAGTGGGCACAAAATGTCAGGCATTTGAAAGGTATGGAGAAAATATTATAAGGATAAGGCATTGGATGGCTATTGCTAAGGATTATTGATGCTCTACAGAGAAAAAATAAACAGCTGAAAGTTACTGGCAATTGAAAGCCCAGTGTGAAAGCCAGAGGGCATCTTTGGTTTCAGACAAAGAAACTCAAGCAGAGGAGTGAGAACTAAGTTCAGGATGTGTCAGGCAGTGTCACTGAGCTTTAATGGCTTAGTTAACCACCCAACTGAAGCAGGTTTTTTATGCCACAGACGGGGCCCTGGGATCCTGGCTGACTCGTCAGGGGCCTGGCATGACAAAGACTGGAAGATTGGGGACTAGGAGGTCTCGGGTCAGAGCATGTGAAAAAGCATAGGAAAGGTGCCATGTATGAAGATCTTCATGTCACATGATAATCATGCCAGAAATAATCCCCCAGGGAAAGGGCACTAGAAAACCACAAAGACGACATAACCCAGCAAGTTGAAATTAGCCATGGACATCTGAATGGCATGACCATGGTGGCAACAGTGGAGATCACGTGTGGGTCCAACTACATGGACTCCCACCCACTAAGACTGATTTCTGCCTTGTTCAATTTGCTAGCATCCGAGACTAAGGCTGAGACTCCAAAATGGCATAATTCCTCAAAGAGTCCAACTGGATCCTTGATGGCTAGTTGGCTACATTAGGACCTTTCCATCCTGAAAGAGCCTGGGTTTCATTTCCAGAGGAGTAGACACATATTTTAAGTGTGGGTTTGCCTTTCTGACCCTCAGGTCTCAGCCAGCACTACTGTCAGAAATCACATGAAACGTTCGATTCACTAACTCTGACTCCCAAGTTTCTGTGTCAGACCAGGGAGCCCAGTTTACAGTCAAGGACATATGGGAGTGGTCCCTTGACCAGGAGTTGCATTAGACATAGCCTACGCCACACTACTCAGCTTCTGTTGAACTGAAAGAGCACTGGGGCTTCCTAAAGGGATCCATGACATGTTAGTCTGGAGGCAATGTTATGCAAGGATGGGTGCTGTCCTCAACAATGCAGTGTACTCACTGAATCAAAACCCTTTCACGTGACACTGTGTTCTGAACAGAAAACAAACACATGAGTCCAGGAACTAAGGGGTAGAAGCAGGACTGACCTCCCCACCCCACCCAGGACCCCCCAATGGCCCACTGGGGAATATTGTGCAACTCTGGGCTCTGTAGTATTAGGACTCTTGGGCCCTCTGAAGAGTACACTTTCACCAGGGAACACAGCCAGATGCCCATTGAGTTACAAGCTGTTGCTGTGGCCGGGGCACTTTGGGCATGTTGTGTTCATGATGAATGGACAAGAAGAGGAGTCACCAGCCTGGCATAAGTAAGAGATTCTGGTAGTCAGGAGTGGGTAGAGCTGCCAAACCCAGTGGGGCCAGGGAGCCATATATGTATTTGGCCAAGTATTTCCTATTATTGCCTTGTCTAATTGTGACTGCACATGGACAGGTCCAGCACCCCAGCCCAGAGAATGACATGGTGACCAGAAGCTCAGGACCTCTTGAATTAAAGTGACATCATTAGCTAAGCCATTGTGGCCTGCAGGGAGGTGCTAGCTCAGGGTGGGGACAATTAGACTGGGTAGTGGAAGGTGCAGACAATGAGCATCAGTTATGGCCCTGAGACTAACAGGCTGTGGTTGGTCCTAACAGCTTCCCATCCTAAGTTTCCCTTCTGGAAGACAGACCCACAAAAATCCTGGAGACATTACTTCCTGAATGCATATGGAGAAATGGGTCCAAGTGGCCAAGCAGTAGACTGTGGAAGACATGGAAATGTGCCACTCAGGTCCCCTTCAGGCAAGGACTTCATGCCCTCACATGGGGCAGGCATCTCCCTGTTCTCAGATCCTTAGCATTGACCTCATCTCAAGGAGTGGCCTTGCCAGAGGTCATGTCCTTTCCAAGACAGCCTATATTTGGTGGCTGAGCAAGGTGCTATGTTGGCCAGACACTACTCGCTCGGAGTTCCCTGTGGGTTGGCTGAAGTTTGTCCAGCCTGCATCACTGTTCGTCCTGCCTCTGCCCTGTCCTGCTTCCTCCCCTCCCTCTCCAGTTCTTGGTTCCTGATGGACATCCTGCATACCATCCCCTGTGTCTCAGTCTGCCTCCAAAGACTCCTCCTGTAGCACCGTCTTTAGCATGAGTCTTCCTGCCTCTGGCGCAGATGCTTCGGGTCCTTATGCTGAGCATCCATTGGTCAGTACTGAGATTCTGGAGTTGAAGCCTGCCCTGGTAGACCTCGTCTCTAACTCCAGCTCAGTTCTGAAACATAATGAATAGAAATCCGGAGCAAAAAACTTTCTATCTTTAGTTTCAAAGTGAAAATGTTCCATTAATCTTGACCACACATCTGACTCTTAGCCACAAATCCATTTCTTCTCATGGATTCACTGTGGTCCTTTCAGGGAATTGAAACTCAATTTAGCAAAGGAAGCTTTAATCTAGTGTTCCTATGATTGGAGGAGAAAATAGAAGAAAAACTTCTGTTCAAGACCAAGTAGACAACAACCCAGCAGCTTGGTTGGCAGAAAAGGGTGAATCAGGGTAAATGTACATGTTTGAAAATGACAGTTTTGGGAGAACAGCAGATGCAGTTAATGTGATGGTCTAGAGCCACTCAACCACTTCTGCCGCTGCTCCCCCAGGCTGTAGCCACTTTGCTGAGGAAGCTCCTGGGCCTCGGTCTGACTGACCAACACACAGAGGCTCTGGCTTCTCCAACGGGATGTGGAGGGGCCTGGACACAGGACTCAGAAGGACAGAGAAGTAGTGCTTGCTCTCTGAGGGCAACTGTGAGCAGGAAAAATGGGAGATGCAAAGGAGACAGGAGATATGTTGTTTAGTCTGTTTCTTCCCAATGGGCTGTTCTTAAATGCCGTAGTTCTACTGCCTCATAGAATATTGCAAAGCTGGGGACACCTTATTAACACATGGCCTTGGATCCTCCCCTCCTTTCCTGTTTATCTTCCTTTCCTCTCATCTCATTTCCTAAGGTTTCACCTCCTTCCTCTTATTAAGGGTGGTCACATGAGCTCAACTCCAGTTTTCCAGTGAGCCTAGGCTGAGGCAGTAACTAATGCCCCTGAGTTCTTGCTGAGTGGCCGGCATTGTTCTCAATGCTAGATAGACATGACATCATTTTTTTCCATAATGACACCACGAAGTAGGCACTATTATTATCTCCACCTTACAAATGAAGAAAGTGTGAAACACAAAGAATTTAGGTGACTTGCCCAAGATCACCGTGTGATCACATCTTAGAACCAAAAATGAAGTCAGACATTCTGGCTCCCGAATTTATGCTCCTGCCTCTTTGGGGTGGCCACTGTGAGAGCATCCGATGAGATTTTCACTCTTCACATACTGTATGGACGGGCACCTCAGAAAGTCCTTGCTGGTGAATAAAGTATAGGTGTGATTTCTTTCTGAAATGAGACTCAGCACCCTCTGTATTGAAAAACCACCATTTGTTGAGTTTCCATTATCATTGCAGACTGGATTTGAAAATGAATTTATTCATAGATTCTTTTTTTGTTCTTATGGTTTGATTGTTGATTGTCAGTTCTGCCTGACGAGGAAGGCTCCCAGAGCACAGGGGCCTTTCTCTTTCCTTTCTTATACATACAACATTTGCACCAGGTGTTGATAAGCTCTCCTCTCCACTGACGTTCTAACTCTAAACATCGGAATGACGCTTGTGGTGGGGTGTGTAGCTTTGAGTATAATTTTGGGAGATATGTGAACCTGGTGAGGAGAAACAGACAGCCTGCTACAAATGCAAGGCTTCTGAATATGGCTCCAGAGCCACTGACATGCTGTTCCCACAGGGCTCCGTGGGCACACTGGAAGTTCATGAGTAGTCAGTGTCTGCATTTATTTTTTGTCAGGGCAAGATATATACATTTCAACAGCTTCTAAAAACTCTTATTATTATGGAAATAAATCTGAATTTTAAGACTTGGTATTACCTTTTTCAGCGTACCCTGTGTAAATCATTTAACAATTAGGGTTTTAATTTCCTCATATGGAAATAGGACGCTAGCAGTTTCTAATGGCCAAGGTTGTTGAGAAGATCAGATGAGACGAAAAATAGCTATAGAGGAATGTTGTAATCATTAAAGCATCTTACCAATGTGGGATAGGTTGTCATTGTCATTCCCCAACTTCTAAACCTGAGACTGTAGGGTACAGAGGGGAGAGACTCTAACAGTGACTAAACACATGTCTTAGGGTTTGTTTCATCCAAAAGTTGATTCTGAGACAAGAATTTGAGTATAAGTAGTTTACCTGGGATGTGGATGTCCAGATGCACTGGCAGAAGAGTGTTTGGGTGAGACAGGAAAGGTGGAAGGGGGCCTATCAGTGTGCAGCAATGAGCAGGGTGTTTCTGTGGGCAACTGGGACTCAAACCCTGTGTGGAGAGCATGTCTTCCAGGTGTCTCACCTGAGGGTCAGGCATGCTCCTGCACCAGAGAAGCTCTCAGGCAGAGTCACAGGTGCTTGCACTTGGAGGCCGACTGCCTGCTCTAGAGTGGCAAGTGCCAAGAGGACGTATGGGTGGCGCATCCACAGCCGACAGCGTCTGCTGCAGCAAACTGTAAGCTAGACACTGTCATGTGTATTATCTGTATTAAAGTCTGAGTCAATGATTCCCAAATATAGCTTCTCACTAGAATTACCTGGGAAATGTAAAAAAAATCAGATTTTGGGGACCCATATTTGGGAAATCTTAATTCAGAATGTCTAGAGCAAGGTCTGAGAATTGATATTTTTCAAAGGCTCTCCAGATAACTCTGACGATTAGTCAGTTTGGGAATCATGGCATTTAAAACTCTTTCAATGGAGGCATGTAAGGAAAGTGAGACCTGATGTGTTGGTATTTTACACAGTATTACATCTAGACTGTGGTGGAAGAAGGATCCAATGCAGTGCCCTTCTCTTTACCTCAATGTCCCACTGAGTCCTCCAGGACCTCTCTCATATGCAGAGGCTGGCATCACATCTCTTGAACCCCATGGGAACGTGGGTGGAACAAGTACCTGATGAAACAGAGTCTTAAGCCTCTCTCACTGGAGTCATGTGTGCTGCCCACCAAGAGGATGACTCTTCTGAATGGTCTTTCAAACACGCTCCTTTCTCATCTTTTCCTAACATCCCGAGCCTAGATCATTGAAATGTCCTCCAAGTTGCTCATCTCTCTGCTTACTCTATTCCTGTGGCTCACGCCAACACAGCCTTTATCACGCCACTCTCTCTCTTAGAAATCTGCAAGGTTCCCCACGCCTGATCTGTAAAATGGAGTCAAACACTCTTGATGGGATGTAAACTGCATGACAATTCAATTCCATTCTTACTTCTCCAGGCTTTGTCTTGTACCTCTCATACCACATATTAGTCCACATCCAGGCAGAACAGAATCCTCTCTAGGTATTTGAACAGAAAAAATTGAAAAAATAAGAAATTGATTATTAGGTAGGTGTTTCAGGACTGAAAATATGAAAAGGGGGCATCAAGGTATTCTGAAGGTTGTAACCACAGTAAGGTGCTACCAATCCTGAAGCTAGGGGGATCAAAGGATGGAGATTGGGATCATTAGAAGCTGGAAGCTTAGAGAAGCAGCGTGTGGGGATGAGGCCCAGAACCCTGAGGAGATATTCCACAGCTGTTGGTAACTTGGGAGCTCAGGGCAGGGGTCTTTCAGGGAAGGTTCCTCTACTTCTGAGGACGAGGGGGCTACTTAGTTTCTGCTGGACCTCCCAGATTTAGAGAAAGCCCCTTCTGGAAGTGGGCTTAGGTCTCTGTGTGGGGAGCTGCCCTGCTGGGGCTTGTGCTTGTACAAGGGGTATGACTGGGCAAGGAGTCAAAGGATTCTAGAGACTGGGCCAGTTGTGGCTGCCAGGGTGAAGAGCCACTGAAGGGGCAATGCTGGCAGGAGCAACAAGCCAACAGGAAGGGACAAATCCCACATTTCCCTCATCTCTCAGTCTCTCTCTGGTGGCAACTGCTCATGGGACCTAACTGGTGGCAAGCTGACAAAGGAAATAAGCAATCTGCACATCCCCAGCCCCAGCCCACGCAGCTGCATGTAGAAGGATGATTTGGAGCTGAGATACAGCAGCTTAATAAGCGGCATGACACCTGAAGTGTTAGCTACCAAAGATGCTTAGCCCTTGTACACCTCAGCTCTTCGGCTAATGCTTCCCTGCCTCTTTGGAATTTTCTTTCCATCCACAGGTGCTTTAACCCATCTCAACACTCAAATGTCTCTTTTTGGTGAAGCCTTTCATGTCTCCTCCTATTTCCAACCCCTCAAGCTGGGAAAACACACCTTTCTTACCTGTTTTCCCCGACCATTCATGCCTCCATAACTCAATAATCACATTGTATTATAATTATTAATATTAATACTTGCTTCAAGGCTGTATCTTCTGCTTGGCCACGAACCCTTCAAGGGAAAGATGTTGCTTTATTTATCTCACTGTCTCTGATATTTCAATAAGTGTGCATTGAATGGCAAAAGACCAGATGTTTGAGTGAAGACATGAGTACGGGGGCTGGTGCAGATCGTCTGCCTGCAGAACATGGGGTCCAAAGGAGTCCTCAGAAGCAAGACAGGTTGATGGGTCTTACCCTCCTTCCCTGTCAATCATATTAGCTACTGTAAAACATAGAAACAAGAAAATAAAACAAACCCTGTTTTTAGGATTGTTTTAGAATTTATAAATACCGTTAGATTTCTATGTCCATAACGTTTTGGCCCAAAGAAAATCAAGAACTGGACAGATGTTTTGACCGTTCAGCACAACTTGCTTCCATGTTTCCCTCTGCTTTACTGCCCTTCTCTTATTTCTGCAGGACCTTGACTGTTTTCCCCTAGCAATTAATTCTGGCTGAGGTCCTCAGTGGTATTTGTTTGAGGTTCTGGATTGTCTTTATTTTAACAGGAATTCCCCAATGCTGGCAGCCCTTCCAGAATTTGAGATCTGTAGTCCTCACGGTGAAATTTTAGATATTTTTTTTTACAAGGGGCTGTGAGTGAAGATGTTTTTGGAAACCTTCATATTCATACTTGTGTTCCTAAAACTCATTTAAATTCAAATAGAACACATGCTTATCCAGCATTAATATATTCTAAACATTCTATCAAGCACTTTTGCATTCATTGCATCATCCAATTTAATCTTCACAGTGACTCTGAAGTAGGTATTATTATCCCATATTTATGCCTTATGAAACTGGGGATCAGCAAGATCAAATAACATGCCTATAAGTGACAGGGCTGGAATTGGAATCCATGTCTATTGACTCTATTCTCACTGCTCCTTTCCCATGAGTTCTGCTTATGGGCAGGCTCAGCTCAAAAATTGGCTTGGTTTCCTATACAGTCTGAGTTTTTTTTTTTTTTTATATATATTTCAGAATATTACAGGGGTGCCAATGTTTTGGTTACATGGACTGCTTTTGTACTGCTTGAGTCAAAGTTAAAAGTGTGCCCATCACTCAGATATGTACATTGTATGCATTAGGTATGACTTCATTCATCTCCTGCTTCCCCTTTCCACCTACATGATTTCCATTGAGTTTTACTTCCATCTGTGCACATGAGTGCTGATCAGTTAGTTCCAATTTAGTAGCAAGTACATGTGGTGTTTCTTTTTCCATTCTTTAGATATTTCACTTAGGAGAATGGTCTCCAGTTCCATCCAGATTGTTGCAAAAGGTATTAATTCATTTTTTATGGCTGAGTAGTATTCCATGGTATACATATACCACATTTTATTAATCTACCCATGAATTGATGGGCACTTGGGTTGATTCCACATTTTTGTGATTGTGAATTGTGCTGCAGTAAACACTCTAGTACAGTTTTTTTTTTTTTATAAAATGACTTTTTTTCCTTTGAGTAAATACCCAGTATTGAAATTGCAGGATCAAATGATAGTTTTACTTTTAGTTCTTTGAGGAATCTCCATACTATTTTCCATAGAGGTTGCACTAGTTTATAGTCCCATCACCAGTATATTAGTGTTTCTATCTCTCTGCATCCACCCCAGCCTCTATTGTTTTAGGACTTTTTGATAAAAGCCATTCTCATTGGGGTTAGGTGATATCTCATTGTGGCTTTGAGTTGCATTTCTCTGATAATTAGTGATGTTGAGCAATTTTTAATACGTTTAAAAGCCATTAATCTACCTTCTTTTGAAAAGCCTCTGTTCATGTCTTTTGCCCATTTTTTAATGGGGTGGTTTGATTTTTTTTCTTGCAGGGGTTGTTTGATTTTTTTTCTGGCAGATTTGCTTGAGTTCTTTGTAGATTCTGGTTATTAGACCTTTATCAAATGTATAGTATGCAAGTATTTTCTTCCATTCTTTAGGTTGTCTATTTGCTCTGCTTATTGTTTCCTTGGCTGTGCAGAAGTTTTTTAATTTAATGAAGTCCCATTTATTTATTTTTGTTGTTGCTGTGATTGCCTTTGGGGTCTTCTTCATAAATCATAAATTCTTTGCCTAGGCTGATATATAGAAGAGTTTTACAACATTTTCTTCTAGAATTCTTGTGGTTTCATGTCTTAGATTTAAGTCTGTGATCCATCTTAAATTAATTTTTGTGAGTGGTGTGAGATGTGGATCCTGTTTCAATCTTCTACATGTGGCTATCCAATTTCCCCAGAACAATTTATTGAATAGGGATTCTTTTCCTTGATATATATTACTGTCTACTTTGTAAAAGATCAGGTGGCAATATGTGGATGGCTTTATAACTGGGTTCTCTGTTCTGTTCCATTGATCTATATCTCTGTTCTTGTGCTAGTATATACTGTTTTGGTTACTATAGCCTTATAGTATGGCTTAAAGTCTGGTTATGTGATGCCTCCAGAATTATCATTTTGCTTAAGATTGCTTTGGTTATTCAGGCTCTTTTCTTGTTCCAGACAAAGTGCAGAATTATTTTTTTCTAGATCTGTGAAAAATGACATTGGTATTTTGATGGCAATTGAATTGAATCTGTAAATCACTTCAGGTAGTATGAACATTTTAACAATGTTGATTCTGCCAATCCATGAGCATGACATATTTTTCCATTTGTTTACATCATCTGCAATTTCCTTCCTCAGTGATTTGCAGTTCTTTTTAGAGATCTTTTACCTCCTTGGTTAAATATATTCCTAAGTATTTTATTTTCTTTGTAGCTATTGTAAAAGGTATTGAGTCTTTGATTTGGTTCTTGGCTTGACTGTTGTTGGTGTATAGGAATGCTATTGATTTGTGTACATTGATTTTGTAAGCTGAAACTTTGCTGAATTCATTTATCAATTCCAGGAGTCTCTTGGAAGAATCTTTGGGGTTTTCTAGATATAAGATCATATTATCAGCAAAGAGCCATAGTTTTACCTCCTCTTTCCCCATTTGGATGCCCTTGATTTCCTTCTCTTGCCTGATTGCTCTGGACAGGGCTTCCAGCACTATGTTGAATAGCAGTGGTAACAGTAGGCACCATTGTCTTCCACCAATCTTTTGATTCCCATTCTTGAGTTGGGCTGCTTTCAACCTTTCCCCATTCAGCATGATATTGGCTGTGGGCTTGTTATATATAGCTTTTATCATTTTGAGTTATGTTCCATCTATGCCTGTTTTGTTAAGAGTTTCTATCACAAAAGGGTGCTGAATTTTGTCAAATGCTTTTTCTGTATCTATTTAGATGATCACATGATCTTTGCTTTTGATTCTGTTTATGTGGTGAATCACATTGATAGATTTACATATGTTGAACCATCCTTGCATCCCTAGGATGAAGCCCATTTCGTTGTGGTGGATTATTGTTTTTCTGTACTGCTGAATTCGGTTTGCTAGAATTTTACTGAGGATTTTTGTGTCTATATTCATGAGGATTATTGTGCTACAGTTTTCTTTTTTTGCTGTGTCCTTGCTTGGATTTGATGTCAAAGTGATACTGTCTTCATAGAACGAGTTGGGGAGGATTCCTTTTTTCTTTATGTTATGAAATAATTTCTGCAGTATGGATACCACTTCTTCTTGTAGGGCTGATAAAATTTGGCTGTGAAACCATTGGTCTGGGACTTCTTTTGTTGGAAGATTTTTTTATTGCTCCTTCAATTTCATTGCTCATACTTGGTCTGTTTAGGAGTTCTACTTCTTCCTCATTGTGTCTTAGGAGATTGTGTTTCCAGGAATTTGTTCATTTCCTCAACATTTTCAAGTTTATGTGCATATAAATTTTTATGAAAAGTGAGATTTTGTTGTCTCTCTTCTATTCACAGATGATATTTTGTATTTCTCTGGTATCAGTTGTAATACCTCCTTTTTCATTTCTGATTGAGCTTATTTGGGTCCTTTCTTTTCTCTTTCTGGTTAATCTAGCAAGAGGTTTATAAATTTTGTTTATTTTTCCAAAGAATCAACTTTTTGTTTCACTAATCTTGTGTAATATTTTTTGTTGTTGTTTTTGATTTCATTTAGTTTTGCTCTGACCTTAGTTATTTCTTTTCTTCTGCTGGCTTTGGGCTTGGTTTGCTCTTCCTTTTCTAGTTCTTTCAGACTGTTCATTAGATTTTCAATTTGTGATCTTTCTGTCTTTTCAATGTATTTAAGGGTATACGTTTTCTCTTTAGGACAGCTTTTGCTAAATCCCACAGATTTTGACAACTTGTGTTCCTTTTGTCATTTAGTTTGAGGAATCTTTTGATTTCCACCTTAATTTCCTCCTTGACCCAATAATCATTCAATAGTAGAGTGTTTAATTTCTGTGACTTTGTGTAGAATTGAGTGTTTCTTTTGGACTTGATTTCTAATTTTATTCTGATGTGGTCTGAGAAGATACGTGGTATAATTTCTATGTATTAAAATTTTTTGAGACATGTTTTGTGTCCTAAAATGTGATCTTAGAGAATGTTCCATGTGCTGATGAGAAGAATGTATATTCAGTAGTTTTGGAATAGAATGTTCTGTCAACATCTGTTAGGCCCATTTGCTCTAGAGTCCTAACTAAGTCCAGTGTTTCTTTCCTTAGTTTTTGCTTGGAGGATCTGTCCAGTTCTGTTTGTGGGGTGTTGAAGTCCCCAGCAATTACAATGTTGCTGTTTATCTCTATTTAGATCTAGTAGGGTTTGTTTTATGAATCTGGGCACACCTGTGTTAGGTGCATAAATATTTAGGATTGTTATGTCTTCTTGATAAATTGTTCCCTTTTCCATTATATAATGACCCTCATTGTCTTTCTTTACTATTGTCGACTTGAAGTCTATGTTATCTGATATGAGAATGTTATCTGATATGAGGACAGTTACTGTCCTTTAATTTCCATTTGCATGGAATATTTTTCTCCGTTCCTTCACCTTGAGTCTAATGAATCCCTGTGGGTTAGATGTGTTTCCTGGAGACATCAGATACTTGGTTTGTATTTTTTTTTAGCCAATCAACCAGCCTATGTCTTGTGAGTGGGGAATTCAAGCTGCTCATGTTTATTGAAAGGATTGATAAATGGGATGCTTTGCTGTTTATTCTGTTGAGTAGAACCTTGTTGCTTTGTTTTACCTCTTGAGCCATTATTTTATATGGGCTCTGACATTTAGCTTTTGGCTAATTTTACACTGGTGGGTTTCTATTGTGCTGATCAATGTATAATGCAGATCTAAGTACTTCCTGCAGGGCACGTTTGGTCTTGACAAATTCCCTTAGTATTTGCTTATCTGAAAAAGTCTATTCTTTCCTCACATAAGAAACTTAGTTTTGTAGAATACAAAATTCTAGATTGGCCATTATTCTGTTTAAGAAGGCTGAAGATGTTGTCCCAATCCCTTCTTGCTTGTAAAGTCTCAGTTGAGAAGTCTGCAGTTAGCCTAATGGGTTTTTCTTTGTAGGTTACCTGATGTTTTCGTCTTATGGCTCTCAGTTCCACCTTCATGTTAACTTTGGCCAGTCTGATGACTATGTGTTGTGGTGTTTGACTCTTTGCAATGAATCTCCCAGGTGTCCTATGAGCTTCTTTTACCTGGATATCTAAATGTCTAGCAAGACCAGGGAAGTTTTCCTCTATTATTCCCTCAAACAGTTTTTCCAACCCTTGTGTGATTTCTTCTTCACCCACATGGATGCCTATAATTATTGTATTTGGCCTCTTTATATAATCTCATATTTCTTCTAGGCTTTGTTCTTTCCTCTTAATTCTCTGTTCTTTATCTTTTACTTACTTGTTTAATTTGAAGATGGTGTCTTCAAGCTCTGAGGATATTTCTTCTGTCTGCTCTAGTCTATTCTTAAGACTTTCCACTGTGTTTTACATTTCCCTGAGTGACTTTTTCACTTCCAGAAGTTCCATTTGATGTTTTAAAAATAATTTGTCTTCTTTAGTGAATTTTTTGTTCATTCCCTGATTTTTTTTGTGTGGTTTCTTTGTGTTTGTTGGTTTTCCATTTTCTTTTGTATTTCATTGAGCTTACTTATAATCCATATTTGGAATTCTTTATCTGTCATTTCAATATTCTGATTTTGGTTGGACTCCATTGCTAGAGAGCTGATGTTCCCTTTTAGGGGTGACCTTGATTCTTCATACTTCCAGAGTTCTTTCACTGATTCTTTCTCATCTGGAGCTTCTTGTATTAGGATTTTCTTTTGTTTACATAATGTCACACCCAGTTTAATCTCTGAGATAGTAGGTGGTACCTGTGGGTGAGAATCAATTACACCCTGCATTATTGAGTCAGAAAATGATGTACAGGGCACACAAATTGACCTCCTGTCAGTAGGTGGTGCTTTCTTGAAGGAACAAGCTGTAATGTTGATTTTGGATCCTGTGACAGGCTCTAATCGCTCAGGAGGAGGACTCAAATGCCAGAGGTGGTGGGTGGGCCCTGGAACTTCAGGTGAGTCCTAATTCTCTGCCACAGCAGGGGCAGGTTGGGGAGTGCAGCTGGGCAAGGTGAGCTCTCCCTGAGGCCCCACAAAAGCTGGGATGGTATATATTTCAGTAGGGGTCAAAGGTCTCCTCCCAGCTTCTGGGCAAAGTCACCATGGAGGGGCTGAAGTGGCCCCACCCAGCCAGAAAGTCTGCTTGTGTAGGCAGAGCCATCTGTGATTCACAGTCTAGCAGTCTGGAGCATTCCTGGCTCATCTCCTCTCTCCTCTGCCCTAAGGTTTTTTTTTGGTACCTGCCGGCAGGCAGGAACTCAAGCCAGCTGGGCTCTCCCAAAAATATGATTCAGGCTGGGAAGTTCTCTGCCCAGGATCCCAGCCTGAGCTGAGAGTGTGGCCCTCCTGTGGGAAGGGGGTGCCCTGCAAGCACGTTGCAGCTAGGACCCACACTGCACTCTCTCCCCTGATTTGCCCATGAGGGCTCCCTTTCCCCCAGAGACTAATTCACAAATCTCCCCTCCCTGCCCTGAGCAATGCAATTGAGACCTGGGGGCACAGGACCTGGCCTGTGGGTCTGTTCCCAGGTCCCCCAAGATCAATCCCTGACCATGCCAGGGAGAAGCACAATGGTCCCGAGTTGCCTGCTGGGTGCCCAAGGAGGTTCGATGTTCCTCCACCTTGAATGTTCCTCCATCCCTGATGGAGTCACTGGGCAAGCAGCACCAGGGATAGCTGACCGGCAGGGAGCTCACAGTCTGAGCACCTCTCAGTCTGCTGCAAAACCCCAAAAAGAAAGGTCTGAGCCCAACTCTCCATGGAAGTCTCAGTGTGATGGCTCAGCCATCTCTCTTGGCAGCCATAGGTGGGGGACAGGAAAGGGAGGAAAACAATTTAGATGGAAGAAAGCTACCACTCTGATCATGCACATCTTTCCCTCTGGGAGGCCACCCATCCAGAATGTCCAGGCACTGGAGTCATGCAGGTCACCTGGGACCCACTGGACCCCTGTGGCTCCTGTAGTCTGGGCCAGAGTTGGAAAATGTCTACATGGGAACAAGTGAGACAAAGCCTGCGGAGTTGAAGGGCCCTGGGGAGGACAAAGGCACACGGTAGGTAAAGAAGCAATGTGGTGGCTGGCTTGGGTCTGTGGGGTGGGAAGCACCCCACTGGGGGCTGGGAACTTGCTGCCTGTCCACAAGAAACTCTCAGCTCACTAGTGGCAAAAGGCTCTGGGCTCGTGTGTGCAGAAGATTCTCCAGCAGCTTTTGAATCCACTGTCCATCAGAGATACGAGCGGGAGAGAAAAAAATGCTCTACCTACCCTTCTCACTGGACTCCAAGCCTCTCAGGGGTTGATCTCTGCTGGTACCTTGCTCCTTCCTGTTCTGCTTCACAACTTCTTCCCACAGAATCTCTGATCAGAGTCAGGGATTAGAGGGTATCATGATGAAAGTGAATTTTGTCTCAGTATCCAGAAATAGACCCTGATGCAAAGGAATGACCAAGTACCTGGGGAGAAGCACTTTCTTTTTCCAGAGAGTAAGGATCTTTGGGGATATATTTTTCCAAAACATCAGCCCAGGTGATGCATGAGTCTCCTCTTCTGATGGAGAAATTATCTGGAGGTGTGTGGTACAGTAATGAGAAACCAGAGGCTTTTCCCTAAGGTTGCTTGACTTCCCCAATCCTGGACTTTCTTGGTTGTAAAATTATCTTTTTGTGTGATATGATCTCCAAGCCTTCCTTCAGCTCTAAGATAGAATGAACACCCTCTGTTTTGGAATTGGGGCTTTTTTATCTTCAAGGTCAAGGCCTCTGTTGAGTCTTTAAGCACTGTCAAAAGATGATGAAGTGGCAAAAGGGTTGGGAACCTTGAATCTCTGGTTTAAAAATTAGCTCTTCTTGGGTAGGAGCCTCAACTTTTAGTTTATGATCTGGAGGGAGATGAATTAGTAGTCTTAGGCCCTAGTGTGGACACATGTTCCCAACATAAACTTTAGTGATCTCGGCCAACCACTCACAACATATCTATAGAATTAACCTAATCATCACTTGCTCAGCATTTGGAAATGGTCTTGAGCTGCCATGGTGAAATGCTAAATAATTCATTATGCTCTCTTTTCCTGCTATTGTTGCCTTGAACAGCTCTTGACTCTGCCCTTTGCCACTGCTCCCTAGAGCTAGTGTGAATTATGGTGTGGGGAGGAAGACATGTGAAGCTCTGAGGATGCTTGTCCCCAAGGGATGCAGACAAACATAGTTATGGTTTCTATGGCACCCCGAGACCCCAGACTGCTGAGCCGCCCACTTCTCTTATCGTAACATTAAGAGTCGCCTTGTAGTTCACCCGAGGACATGTTCCAAGGAAATCATAGAATATTTATTAGCATTATTAAATTTCCTCTGGCACCTTTCATCCCAAAGGATCCCAAATGCTTTGCTGATAAAATATCCAGGGAGGTTTTATCCATTGCTAAAATCGAGCCACTGTTCCTCACTTTTTCTCACCACACCCGTTCTGTTTGCCTTGCCCCATCCGTGTCCACCTGAATTGTTACCACTCTGCGAAACTTAACAAATAGCACTCAAATGCCTTGATCGGGTTGTATCTGTTTCCTGTGGCAGCTGTACCCAATGATCACAAACTTGGTGGTAGAAAACAACACACATTTATTCTCTTACGATTCTGGAGGCCAGAAATCCTAACTGGGCTTCTCTGGGCTGAAGCCAACATGCGGGCCAGGCCATGCTCCCTCCGGAGGCTCTCAGGGAGAATCCCCTCCAGGCCTCTCCCCACTGCTGGGCCTGGGCTCTCTGTGTTCTTCAGCTCATGGGCTTCCACCACCCTCAAGGCCCCCCGCTCAGCGTCTTAGTCCTCTCGGTCTAGTCCTCACAGCACTGTTTTCGGGTTGATTCCACAGCCTATGCTTTTGACATTCAAGAAATATTATTCATTTAAAAATCTTTATTAAGTTCTTCCTCTGATTCTGGTCTAATTTACAACAATGTAGAGGCACGTCTTAGCCCTTAAGGAATGTAAGACCTAGAGGGCACTTTGGCATCAAACAACAATTGCAAGTCCGGCCACTGCTAAGTGACAGGGGAGCTCAAGGTTCTGGAAGACCTCACAGCAGAGGGCCTGTCGGCCCCATGGTGGCCACTGATGGAATTAATTCAGCAATTAGAGACTCTACTAAAAGGACAATCATAATATTATCATTCATAACAAAGATCCACTTACCATTTGCACAATGCTTTTTATAAGGTCTGACCATAATGTAATAGAATTTTTTTTTTAAAAAAAACAAGCATAGCAAATTATATAATCTCAGTGTTGGAAAGTACCTTAAAGGTCACACTCTTCAACTCTTTCTGATTCAGCTATTCCCTCTGCAATGTGCCCAATGAGTACTTGCCTGAATTCTGCTTGAAAATCTCCAAGGAATGTTGTTTTTCACAAAAGTCACCTTGGATTCTATGTGTACATTAGAGAATATAGAGACAAAGAAGGCACCGTATACTTACTATCTGCATACATACATGTATATATCAATATATAAAATTTGTGTATCATATAGTAATGACATTCATCAGGTGTCAGGCAGATGGGAGAGGAGCGGAGCGGATGGGTATATACACACCTGAGGGGTGTGGTGTGCACCATCTGGGGGATTGACATGCTTAAAGCTCTGACTCGGGTGGGGCAAAGGCAATATACGTAACCTAAACATTTGTACCCCCATAATATGCTGAAATAAAAAAGAAAAAATTTGGGTATATATATTGCATATAGATATATATGTGTGTATACATCTAGATATGTGGGATCTCTCTCTCTCTCTATGTGTGTATGTGTGTGAGTGTGTGTGCAAAGCAATTGTGCTGCAATTCTGAGAGGGGAGTTCCAAAAACATGTAGGAAAATAGCATTATTGTTGGAACCCATTGGGATATATGTATACCCTCTCAAAGTGACTACTTTGAGCAGGAACACATACATGCATAGAAGGTCTGGAGGTATTTAAAAATTGTTTTCTTTATGATTATTTTAAAATAATTTCACAGGAATAACATCCACACAATAGCTTTTCTTTTTTCCTAACCCAGAGGTCCATGATGAAAATGAGGCTGGTTTAGGGAAAAGGTTGTGAATCTCAGATAGACATGAGATTAAATCATGGCTTTCCCACTTAGAAACTACATGGCCTTAATTAAGTTATTTAACATCTCTGAGTCTCACTTTTTTTTTTTTTTTTTGAGACAGAGTCTCACTCTGTTGCCAGGACTAGAGTGCCGTGGCATCAGCCTAGCTCACAGCAACCCCAAACTCCTGCCTCTGCCTCCCAAGTAGCTGGGACTACAGGCATGAGCCACCATGCCTGGCTAATTTTTTCTATATATATTTTTATTTGTCCAATTAATTTCTGTCTATTTTTAGTAGAGACAGGGTCTCGCTCTTGCTCAGGCTGGTTTCAAACTCTTGACCTTGAGCAATCCGCCTGCCTTGGTCTCCCAGAGTGCTAGGATTACAAGTGTGGGCCACTGCGCCTGGCCTTCTGAGTCTCACTTTCATCTGTAAAACAAGGCCAATGATATTTTCCTTATAGGAAGGTTTCAAAAATGCTTAGCACATAGCAGAAACTTTTCTATCCTTTTATGAAGAAGTTGGGATGGGTCTTATAGCTAGTTTTGTGGCAAGTAAAATAAGAAATAAGAATATAAGGTGATTTTTCTATGGTTCCACAATTTTCTAACCACAAAGGACAGGTTAGCTGTTTCTGATATATCATTCTTTTCTCTGTCCCAAAAGATGTACACTGTTTTTCCTTTGTTTTTAAAGAAGAAATTCAAAAGTATACCTATATGCACATACCCCTCGGTCATCTCCCAATGGTCTGATTTTTAGCTATGATATTGGCCTACTCAGTGACCTAAGCTAGGATGTATTGGGGCCCTTTTTGTTTTTTGAAATCAGAACCTATATCAGATGACTTCAAAGAGAAGCATATTTAAATACAAGGGTACATCTTACAATTTCAGGATGCTCTTATGGTACATGATGATTCACCTGAGATTTAACTTTATCTCTCTGACATCTATCCCTATAGTAGTTAGTTTTACTACAAGGCTGGACCCCATTCCTCTACCCATATGTAATTTTCTGAGGCCACATCACCCTTTGCTCCCATTAAGTGACCAGCTCCAGCGTCAGAGATGAAAAGGTTGCTGTATCGTGAGTCAGGATCCAATCAGGGGGTCAGAGTCACTGTAAGTGCTGTGGGATAGGAGATCTGCAAGAGCAACACGACCTTACGCACTTGGGAAGGAAGTAGGAAAATGAAGGTCTGCAAAGGCAGTCGGAGGAACAGAAAATGAGGCAGCAGCCAGCTCAACAATCAAAAGTGGAACTACAGAGGAGGGTCTCCGGGACGACTACGGGAAATGTTGCCTCTGCAGCTATTGCCTCTGTGGGTCTGTGGGTCTGCAGACGTGTGTCTGGTGGTGAGCCCGAGTCTGTTGTTGGGTAACAGGGTGAGCACTTGAGAAACGGGGCTGGATGTGGAGCAGAGGAGAATGAGAACAGGACGAAACCTGTTGAGCTATTCTGTATGTGTCCATCACTGCATCTGACCATGGCAACTTCGGAGAATGTTAGTTGCTATTTCACTTCTACCTTCCAAATCTTGTGCAAATTTTTCTTTTGGCCTATTCTAACTTGGAAATACATAGAGAAGAAATTCTGAAATAAGTAGTTTCAGTTTAACCAAGTTGATGCAGAATAATCCAACAGCATTACTTACTAAAGAAGACAGAAAGAAAAAGGGATCCGTTGTATGTATGCTTGTCTGCTTTCATCTATATCAGCTGATCATGTATATCAGAAGGTAAGAATAACTTCTTGTGACATAGTCCATCAACAGGAAGTTGCAATTTATTATTTTTTATATTGTGGTAAAATTCACATATAATTAAAAGCTATTCAATATGTTTTGAACAATACATATACCAGGTAATCAATAGCCCAGTGAAAACTTGTAAGCCTATAATCTAGGTAAAGTAAGCTCTCCAAATTTAATCTTTTAAAGATTATTTAAACTATTCTAAGCTCTTTGTATTTTCATGTATATACTAGAATCAATTTGTAAGTTTCTGTAAAATGGCTGGCTGGAATTCTTACTGGGATTGTATTGACTTTATAGAAAATTTGGGGAGAATTGATACTTCAACAATATTGAGTCTCCCAATCTATGGACATCTTGTACCTCTTCATTTTTCTTCAATCTCTATCAGTAATATTTTGTAGTTTTCAATTCAAAGCTTTGGTACATCTTATGTTAATTTTATTCCTAAATAGTTTTTGCCTCATGATGTTATCATAAATTGTATTTTAAAATTAAATTATCCAAATTTTCCAGACTATTATTTGTATAATGACTTTGCACCCTGTGACTTTACTTTATTCACTTTTAAATCCTAATAGTTTTATATATATATATATATATACATATATATATTCTTTAGGATGTTCTACATAAATTACCATAATATTAATGAACAAATACAGAATTTCTTCTTTTTCAATTTTTATGTATTTTTCAAGCCTTATTTCACTGGCTAGCTCCTCTAGTACATGATGAATAGAAGTAGTTAAAAAGAACATTCTCACTCTTTTCCTGAAATAAAGGGGAAACATTAATAGTTCAATATTTCACCATTAAGTATTTTGTTAATCATAGGGCTTTTTGTAGATGTCCTTTATCAGATTAAGTCATTCCCATCTATTTCTACTTTGCTTAGAGATCTAACTATAAATGGGTATTGAGTTTTCCAAATAATTTTTCAATTAAAATGATGATATATTAATATAATACATAGTTTTTCTCCTGTATTTTATTAATAGGGTGAATTCTATTAATTGGCTTTTCAATATCAAAACAACCTTACATTCCTGGTATAAACTCCACTTGGTCGTAATTTGGAAATCTCATATATTGCTGGGTTTAATTTGCTAAAATTTTGGGAAGGGATTTTGTGTTTATGTTCAGGGAGGGATATTTGGCCATAATTTTCTTTAACTAAAATGTCTTTGTTAAGTTTTGATATCAGAATTTTGCTGGCTTTGTAAAACAAGATGTGAAATGGTTCTCATCCTTTTTCTGAAGTTGTTTGTAGAGGATCATATTATTTCTTCTTTAAGTATGCCATTGAATTCATAATTAAACCATCTGTACTTTGTGGCTATGAATTTTACTTAAAAAACTAGATATGGGCTATTTTTATGGTCTATATTTTTGTGTCAGTTCTATAAAATTGTGTTTTTAAGGAATTTGTTCAGTTCATCTAAGTTGTTAAATTTACTGTTACAAAGCTCTTGTAATATTCTTATTATACTTTTTATATCTGTAGGATCTGTAGTGATATCACTTTTTTATGTCTGATGCTGATAATTAATGTGCTCTCTCTTTTTTCCTGATTGATTTTGTTCAGGTTTTCTGAACTTTATTAACCATTCAAAGAACTACATTTTGTTCTATATTTCTTCTACATATTTTGGGTTTAATTTTCTCTTTTTTTCTAGTTTCTTATCATGGAAACTTACATCACCTAATTTCAAAGTGCTAAATTCTCTCCTAGCACCATTTTAGAAGCATAATGCAAATTTTGATATGTTGTGTTTTTACTCTCATGTAATTCAAAGTACTGTTGTCCCTGGGTGTATGCAAGGGATTGGTTCCAGGACCCCCACATATAACAGAATCCACACATAGTCGAGTCCTGCAGGTGTAAATGAAAAGTTGGGCCCTCCATATATGTGGGTTTTGCATCCTAAGAATATTGTATTTTCACTGAGTTTAGTTGAAAAAAATCCACATATAAGTAGTTCTGAATACTGATGTGTGTTTCCAGATCTCAGAGAGACTAATGTGCTCTGCTTGAGCTCCACTTCCCTGTGCTGTTGCCTAAAAAGTACCCTTGGTTAGAAAACTTAATACCTCTGCTGAGTGCTGGTAACATGCATTATCTTTCTGGACAAGTCTACAAGTGAGGGACAGTGACTACTTTGAGTGACAGCTTTTAGGTATGCAGAGAATATACAATGGAGTTATATAGTAAGTTTCTTTCAAGTCATTTGTTTGAGGAGCTAAGATCTCTATGTTGCCCAATTGGCTGAATCTCAGGGGGACAGATAAATGTGGACTAATGAGAGAATTAATTTTAGAAGATATCTTGCCACATAATGTATACCTGAATACAGTTACATTAAACACAAAACAATTACTTACTTTTAAAGACAAAGAAGTTGGGGTTGTTACTTTAGTTTTCAGCAACTACAAGGAAACCTGTTTCAATAATTAGGGCAGAGGTATAGGTCCATTCTCTTTTGAATAGCAGCCCATCAGTAGCCAGTGGATTGCAGCAGTTCCCAGAGATCCCATTCTTTTAAACACATTCTCTGCTACATTTGAACAATTTACATTTCAACTGCCTCCAAATTCTTCAAAACGTTTTGATCACCAGTCAGTTATAGGTGTGGGCAAATACAACATCTGCAATATTTGCTTGCTAGAGAAGAAAATTTTATATTCAGAGGTCTAGGTTTTTACAAATACAGTTCTGAAACTAGATCATCTTCCCATTTAGCTACTTAAATCCTGTGTGAAAAAGTGTTGAGCAATTTTATCTATATCTCCATTATGTTATATCCCATTTCATCTTGTATTATATTTTAATGTAATGTCTGTTGTTTGTTTATCTGTTTATTGTCTGTTTTCCCCACTATAAAGATAAGGTCCATTAGAACAGAATCTTTGTAGGTTTTATCTATTGCTCCCTCTTCAGAGTTTAGAATAACAAATAGTATGTGCTTAGTAAATAATTGTTACACATGTATCTTATTTCTTCTTGCTAGATTATAAATCCTTGAGAATAGATAGAGTCTTACCCACCTCTAATATTTGTTTGCTTGTGGAAGATCCCCAATTAGATTGAATGAGTTGAGTCATTAAGTATGAAAGCTGACATAGGGCTTGAATGTTCAGCAATAAGAGAAGGAGGCAAGGCCCAGATACTGGAAGGGAAGGGGATACGTTCAATTTTGTGAAGATCCCTTCCTTCCAGGTTCTGGCCAGAGCCGCAAAATTTCGTCTAGTGATTTCTGCAGAAACTCTGACACTGACACTAGACAGCATATTGCTGCATTAGGGAGGTCAGGGACTGGAAGTTGGGATTTTGCACTCTTTTCTTGGCTCTGTTATGTTGTCTTTGCACGGCATGACCTTGAAGAATCATAGCCTCTTGTTGCTACTCTGTCCCTATGGAGATGAGAGAGCAGAAAAGAAGAGCTTTTCTCCCCCTTCCCACATAAGTGTTTGTTTTTAGCCTCATGAATTTGCCAGAGTGCTTAGATACCAAGGTGACAGATGTCAGAGAAAATGTGACAGCAAAATAACTTGTTAGGAAGATATATAGAAGTGAAGTGTATTCTAAAGGGGTGTGGAGCATGGGGTATGGAATAATTTAGTGAAAAATTTGGAGATCTTTATATGAATTTAGTAGATAGGCAGTTTAGTCCTGATTCAGATAGAATGTTTAGCTGAAGTCAAGGGAATGAGGTAGTTCAAATGGGCATTGATCATAATCACCCCATAGGGGTCTCAGGTAAGGCATGAATGGCAGAAGCTGAAGCCAGAAAAAATTAGGATGGAATGTGCCACCTGTCTCTCCTAACACAGTTGGCCTGTTGTGGTGATTGCTATTCCAAAACTGAGAAGCTGACTCCAAAAGTGCCACAAATCACAACATGCTACTCTAGCTCAAGTAGTCTACAGTTCCACTTTTGTTATAGTTGTCAATAATCCTGCCATGGACAACCAAAGAGATGTAGCCTTTTATTTATTTATTTTGGGGCTTCTTTGTTACCTGTTTGTAGGATGGGGGTTGGGGAGTGCCAGGTAGCAATGATAATGAGGATGGGGGAAAGGCTTAAGGAAGAGACTGGGGGAGCATAAACCTGTCTTTATTTTTCTAACTCCTTCATTTGCAGCCACATCACAAGAGGGAGTTATTCAGAGCAATACAGAGTTGCCATAACAACTAATAAACTAATTTGTCAAAGAAGGGGGAATAGAGTCAAGAGTACCAACGAAAAAACACAAACAAAAAACAAGAGAGAGAGAGAGAGAGAGAGAGAGAGAGAGAGAGAGAGAGAGAGAAATTCATTTAAGGAAGGAAAGGATGAGTTTGCAGTGAACATTGATATGAATGCATGTTTTAGACTACATTAGTGGGAAATATATGATAATGAATTAAGATGTGGAAGAAGAGATGAAGAAAATGACAACCATTCATGTAACGGTATATTTTTAAAAAAAGAAGTTTTAAAACCAGACCAAAAGAGTTGATTTAAGACAGCAAACCACAGGACTAACGCTCTCTCTCTCTCTCTCACACACACACTCACACACACGCATGCACACACACGTGCATGCACACATGCGCACACACATGCACACACACTCTCCAGGAGAGGAGCCTGGGATCGTCGTGCAAGGCCAAATTGACATAGATAACTTTTGTGTCAAGATTTCTTCCATGATTGAATAGACGCATTACATGTGAGGGTAATAGCATTGTGTCCCCATGGGTCACTGCCTTTTCATGCCCTCCCCTCTACCTCTCAGACCATGATTCTAAACCATGGTCACTGCCCTTCCAGCACCTGAAGAACTGAACCAGCAAGAGGCATAGAGGAAGGACCCTGGGAAGGTATGTTGGGAGGCAGCAGGCATGCCTGACAGCTTCCCCCAAAGTTTGGGCTGCTAGGGGGAAGAGATGAGTGCCATCAGCCACGCAGCAAATATTTTTTGAGTCCCAGATCCCAACTCTAAGTTGTACACAAAGTGCTGGAGAATGGTTCATCACCATGAAGTTGAAGTTGTGTTTGTGTCCATAATTGAGAGTGAAATGTATGGAGCCGGGCAGGGAGGCAAAGCCGTTATCTCGACACTCTATTCCCAAGCCCTACTGGGAGTCAGAGAGTGAGCAACCCCATGGTGGCTGGCCCAGAGCCGAATGACGGAGGAGGAAGCTGAAGTGTGTTTCTTAGGGAAAAGAGTAACAGGCATATTCCCATCTAGAAAGAGGATTGAGATGTCTGAAGTCAGAAAATTAAAATCCCCAGCCATCAAACATCTGCTGCTCTCACCTTCAATAAGGAACACATGGATGCTTTTTGCTGCCTTCTCCCTTGTGAGCAGGGAGGATCTTGGTCCCCTCAGTGGCCCAGCAACTGTGGCTTAGAGAAGAATAAGACTGATAAAGTGTGGCTGTGTCTGTTTTCCATTGGAAACATTAGCAAATCAACTACAAAAGGCCACCACGCAGAACAAAAAAACTTGCGATGTGCAAAGTACAATGGAAATCTCTCGGCTGCAAACAGAAGTGTCTTTGGCTGCCAAGACAGAGGGACCTTGCAGCAGATAGAGCATAAAAGGGATTCTGCACAAAACAAAAGTCAGAACTCAACGGTATATATTTCAGGCACATGAAAAGATACGTGGCAGCAATACTAAAGAGACATGATTTTCCTACAGAATGGAGGCAGAGGGAGAGCAGACACCCAATCAGCTGATACAATTGTGGCAGAAAAACAGATCTGGGCCTGTAAAGGGAGAGAGGGAAAAAAGCTTATTTTTTATGAATTAATCTCTAGTTGGTTTTCATAAGTTGTTCAGAAACAAGCGAGCATATGAATAATACATACTGTACACAAGCCCAAAAACACAGAACTATCTCCAGCTAAGATTGTGAAAATGAAGGCATTTTGAGAAAGATAATTGAGTAAAGCAATCAGAAAGAAGGCATCTTAAGGTGGGGGTATGAGCAGCAGCAGGGAACAGATACCTCGAGGGAAAAATGTGTACTTCTAATTTCCCCAATTAGGTTGCAAATTGCTGAAGAGCTCGAATAATCCTTTCATCTTTTACAGAGTTGTGTTTCTAGGTTATATAAGATCATACTTTTCATATAGTAGGTGCTCAAAAATATTAATAGATAAATTAATTCAATGTTGATGTGGTGATTAATTTGACTGATGGCTGGGCTAGTAATTATTGTATCATTGGTACGGAAACAGACAAGAAGAAATCTGTTCTTGAGACCAACATTAATACAGGTGAGCACCCTTTAGTTGCCTAGGTGGATAAATACATCTAGGGATGGTGCCTCCAGGGATGCTTTATGTGGTAGTGCAATTCATTGATTAGTCAATCAACTTCAAAGCAGCACACTTGCTTTATCTAAAGACTGCAATAGTGAGATGATGTCAGAGGTCCTAGTCGGTGCTTCCACAGAACAGTAGTCCCACAAGAAGCTCTTTGGAAAAAGAACTCCATGGACAATTAAGCTTAGGAAGGAAATGCTGCTTTCTATATTCCCCTCATTATCATTTAAAAGGCTCAGAGAAATCCTACAGTAAATTGCCCTGTTGAACCTTGTTAATCCAATGCTTTCCAAACTAAGTTGACCATGGAAGGCTTCTTTTTCTTTTGTTTCCTTCTTTTTCTTTTTTAAAATACCCATTAGCATCTTTTAAAACTAATCTTCCATGAAGTGAACTGTGACAGTTAATTTTATGTGTCAAGTTGCCTGGGCTGAGGGATGCCCAGATAGTGGGTCAAACATTGTTTCTGGGTGTGTCTGTGGGGTGTTTCTGGATGAACTTAGATTTGAATCAGTAGGCTGACTAAAGGGACTCTTCCCTCACCGGTGTGAGTGGGTGTCCTCCATCCATTGAGGGCCAAATCAGAACAAAAAGGTGGAGGAGGTGTGAATTCTCTCTCTTCTTGAGCTGGGATATTCATCTTCTCCTGCCCTCGGATGTCAGAACTCCTGGTTCTCAGGCCTTTGGACTCCAGGATTTACATCAATTCCCCTCCAAGCCCCTGTTCTCAGGCCTGTGGATTCAGGATGAACCACACCACCTGCTTTTGTGTCTCCAGCTTGCAGATGGCGTATGATAAAACTTCTTGGCCCCTTTCATTCCAGGAGCCAATTCCTACAATAAATCTCCTCTCATGTATCTCTATGTATTCTATTGGTTCTTTCTCTGAAGAACCCTAACTAATACATGAGGATCCCTGATTTCATTGCTGAGAATCAGGGTATTTGCCAAGTGACTTCCCTTTTCTAGGAAGAGGGGTGAGGCTGGAAAGGGGAGCTAACACATAGCTCCTTCTGTCATGAGCGTGTGATTTAGTAGAGAACACAAACCACCAACCATTTACAGCCATGCCCAGCAACTCTGACCTCAATCACATGCTGTGCTCCTTCTGAAGTAGACCCTAGATGTGATCCAGCAGGAGCTTCTCACTCCACCCATCCCAACATTCTATCTAGCATGCCTCCTTTGCCTGGGTCATGACCTCCATCCTTAACCCAAGCAGCCTTGGACCCCACCATGTCCACTGTGAGTGTGTGAGTGAGGCTATGAATGTGCCTCTCCTCTGCAGCAGCTTCCTCCTACAAGCTGTTGCTGCTCAGCTCTTGCTGTTGTTCACGGACATCACAGATTAGCTCTCACCACAGCTGTTGGGAAGGACGGCACTAAGTCTCTTTCTACTACTCAAAGAAGATGCAAGGAGCTGCTTCAGGACACTCTGGCTGCTGAAGCTCCCTATAAATAGGTCATATTGATGTGTTGTGTAGCTATTTTCACAGCAACCCCTCAGAGGAAATGCGACCTAATTTCTTGAGTCTCTGCCTGCAGCCTGGGCTGTGTTAGATGGAGCTGCTGTCATTTTCCCAACATGAAGAGGTTCTCTTGAGCCTCAGTAACAGAGGGCTGAGCCCATGGTGTGTCTAGAAACCCCCTGTGATGATGACTTTTTAGCCAATAGGATTATATGATTCTAATATTGTACTTATTCCCCAGGAGTTGGCAATGCAGTCTTGATGGCTACTCACTGCTTGTTCCCACGTGAAGCAAGCCTGGTGCATCCATGGAAAAGGCAGCTACTGTTTCTCCCCTTGGAGGTGAGTGATGAAGGGAAGGAGTCTGCTTCTTCTATTAACGCTAATTATTTTCATTTCTGGCCCCATTCTTCATTATCTTGCATCTCCACACCCGTACACACCCTCTGTACACTTCCATTGTACTCATCTTGGTCTCATCCCAAGACCTATAACAGAGTTTCAGGATTGGATAGTTCTAGATTCACCAGCTTTGCCACTAACTATGAGATTCTGGATAGATGAACTTTCCTGAGCCTCCAATTCTCCATTTGAAAGTGATGATGATATCACTTACTACATAGACTATCAGATAATTTAATGAGCCCCTGGTACATAGCAAGCACTTCATAATTGCTAATTTCTTCATTCTTCTTAATTCCCCTTCAACAGAATTGTCCGCAATGAGGACAGTGTTTTATATCTGCGCTGTCTGTTGTAGAAGCTACTAGCCCCATGTGGCTAAGTAGCACTTGAATGTGGCTAGTGCAATTGAGGAATTGCAATTGAGGAACTGAAATTTTAATTTTATTTAGTATTATTAATTTAAATGGCCTTGTGTGGCTAGTGGATACCATATTGGCCAGCACAGCTCTATGTAATTTAACCAGTTTTTGATTCTCAGGATCTCCAGAAGATGGACTTGAGCTCAATCTGGATGATCAATGGTCAAAGCTTTTGGCTAAAAACCCTCATGAGGTTTCATGTGGGGTTTGATGGTGCCAGCATGAACCCTAGAGAGCTTCTAGAAATAGGGCCAGGACAGGGGCACCTGCCATGCCTCTCTGCTTCTGAGGCCTGGGGAAAATTCAAATGCCCATTTCACCAGGCGTGCACCTCAGAAAATGGAAACAGGGTCTTGGTGGGATTTCAAGTACACTTGAGCCTGAAGATGTTACGTATAATGGAGAGATTTCAAAAATCTTGCCACAAAAACATAGGGGGCCCATCATATTCCATCTTCATCTATTCCATACAATTACATCCACCTTTATAATCACTGGTTCAGAGATGAAATAATATTTGCCAACTAGATTTTAGGACCTTGTCAACCAACAAAAAGCACCACCTAATCCCAAATGAAGTCACTTCTCTCTTAGATCTAAGCTAAATTTATAAATGTCAAGGTCTTGGAAATGTTAAAACTACTAGAGATAGAGGGTTGGGGAATTTGGGGGAAAGGAGAATGTAAATTTGGTGAAAAATTAGAATATCATGCAATATTTATTTTTGTAGTGCAATTTACATATCTAAAATCATTTTGCTAAGAAGAAACATAAAATGTATTATGTATAACTTGATTTGCTCATAAAATTATCATTTAGGTAAAATTAGAGACATGAAGAACTGGAAAAACAAAATGGAAAAAATAGGAAAGAACAGATTTTTTTTACTGATTCATTTTCTTTATATATTTATTTAACAAAAACATTCTGGGGTGGGGCAGTGGAAAAAATTTCTTCTGAGATGCCCTTTCTTTCTTTCTTTCTTCTTTCTTTCTTTCTTCTCTCCTCACCCCCCTTCCTTCCTTTCCCTTCTTGGGTTTCCACATGTTTGCTAAATCACCCCCTTTTTGATTTAAGCCCCTTTGCTTGTTATAGGACTGCAGTGAGAATAGGTAGCTATCATCTCCCTTACACCACCTTCTCAAGGTACAGTTATACGGATACTTCTCAGGTGTGTCTCTTTGACAGTAGAGCATTCCAAATCCTTTCTCTAACCCCCTGCCATCAGTCCATTCAATTCTTTGCAGGCCTTTTCCCTGCTTTTGAGCCCAGGGCCCCAGTGGCATTAGGGGACTGGAATTGCCCCGTGTCTGTTTCCTTCTGGCTTCTGTGTGGACCCAGGGGCTCGCGGTTTGGTCTGTGCACCGGCCATTGCTGGTGGGCGGATTGGAAAGTGCTCCGGGTTCTCTCGCCCTCCATTGTGGAGGGAGAATCACTGGTCACACTGACCCATTTCTAACACTGTCCTAAGCACTTTCTCTTGCTTTACCCACTTCATCCTCCCAAACTCTAAAAATGCAATGCTGTGATGATTCTATTTCACAGATGAAGAGTGGCCTAAGGAAGGTGAAGGAGCTTGTCTGAGGTCGTGTAGCTGGTCCACTGCTGAGCCAGCCTCTGAGCCTGGACTCCAGCCCCGCTTGTGTGACTCTGATATCTGGCCGACCTGCTGCCAGTCAACAGGGCCTTACAAACAGTAAGATCCCTCTGTTTGTTTACACAGGCCTTTATGGTTTAAAAAAATCATTCACACACACTAGCTGGGGTTTCTCAGTGTGATGCCATTACTGGGGAGCCATGGGGAGAACTAGTATCCCTGTTTTAGAGATGTGCAAATGGCCAGAGAGGTTAATTCCTGGCCCAAAGTCACCTAGTAAATGGTGCCACTAGGGTTCAAACAGGTTTTCTGACTGAAAGTCTATTTTTCTCTCCACACATGTGGCCTGAACAGAGGGAAATGTCTTTGGAACAAGGTGTGCATATACACACGTGAAAACCTTCCAGACTTAACGCCCTTGAGTCAGGGTTGGGCGGGGAGGAGGGAGGCTGGCCCAGCGGAGGGAATGTCTGCCACTATCTGGATACCAACTTTACCACGAGGATTGAGAGACATCAGGAGGGACGGCTTCTGGCCTTTCTTGCTGTTTTTGTTTATTTGTTTCTCCTTTTAAAATTCTTTTTTATGAGGCTGCCATAAAAACACTCATTAGGCAGTGTTGATTTTCATTAATGTTGATTCTCCAAGAGCTTAATCAATCTTCTGTGACCAATGACCTCACTCCCCCGGGAGAAGAAAGCTGTTTAACGAATTAGCTTTACAGATTGTAGGTAAGGCATACAGATGTGAGGTAGCCTGTGTTGCCAAAACAGGATGTGGATTAGTGGTTTAATATGCACAGAAACAATAGCATTAAACTGTCTCCTTGATGATACCAAAATGCATCATTAGGAAGCAGCTGTCCTCTTTTCCCTGTCACACCTGTATCTCTTCTCGCCCCTCTTCCTCGGGCTCACTTTTGCCCTCTGTGAAGTCTGAGCTTTGAAAGCACCTAGAGGCAATAGCACACCTGAGGTCGGGTGGACGAAGTGACAGACGCAGGGAGGACAACAGGGGCAGGAGAGCAGCACCGCTGCCAGTGCTACCCAGGAGCCTGGCAACTGCTCCAGGAACTGATGCTCAAAGCTGACGGGGAGAATCTTCATTTCCACACAGCGCCCCCATCCAGGTGGTGTTCAGCGGAAGTTCTGTTGTTAGAGGGGCTGCCCGCTTGGGGTTCAAGTATCATGTCCTCTCCAGGTGGCCTTTCCAAAGGCAGGTATCTCCTGGATAGGTAACTCAGTCCATCACCAGAAGAAGCTCTGGATGCCCAGATGAGAGGGAGCTGTGTGTCTTGGGATAAAGGCCGGGCACAGACAACCTTCGCCTACGTCCTGGTTTTGCCCATGGCTGTCTGGTGGCACGGGCTTCCTCACGCAAGCTGTGAGTCTCTGCCGTCAGTGCCGGCCGGCTGCTTCTCACTCTGCTGCGCAGCTGGAGTAGACTGTGGGTCCTTCCTCTAGCAGACCCTGGGGAGCGCGGACACGGACTGAGCTTTGGAGCCAGCACTTTTACTTCCAGACCTCCCTCACACTGGCCACTGAGTTTTATTTTCTTAACATTCCTGTGGGACAAGGACAAGAAGGGACAGAGCTATTGTCCTTCTGTGCTAAAGGAGGATGGGTCCCGAGACATGCTGACTTGACTGTGGCTCCAGAGGGGCAGAGCCAGGGCCTCAAAGGCCACGTCTCCTGAGGGGAGACGGAAAGGAGAGGAGAGTTCTCTTCAGGAGACTAGCTGGAGGGTGAGGCAAGAAGTCCTGCCCCTGCTGGCCCCTGTCCCACGTTCTGGTCTGCTCTGGTCCCCTAGGACTTGGGTGCTCAGCTTGCAGTCCAGCTGTCTCAGCCAAGCAAGGCATCTCTGTGCCTGTTTAGGACCTCTCAGGACAGCACATATGTACATCCTGTTTTCCCCTGAGGCTGGTCTTTGGAAGGCCCCCGGCCCCAAGTGCAGCGGAGCCATGGAGAGGGGCGCCCGGGGTGCTGCAGCTGCTCAGAGCCCTATTCAACTCTTCTCTGTGCCTCACCATGTCCCCAGATGGCCTGGCTTATACAATAAGGAGCCTCCTCCCTCAGCCTCCCGCTTGGCAGGCTGCAGTGTAGTCACATGTCCGAAATCAGGCCACTGCTGTCAGCTCCGCAGCCACACGCCACCGTGAGTCAGCCCAGCCTGGCTGCAGAGTCCTGCAGAACGGGCTGCAGTCCTGGGCTGAGGAAGCGTAAACATGGGTCCCTGCCAACCAACTCTGGTGGCATAAGAGGAAGTCGTTAAGGCTGCCGACTCTCTGCTCACACTCCTTCTCGCTTATGTAAATGGATCGAATATACTTCCTCCATACAAGTCCCTGTAATAACAGGCCCCGGGGAGGGCCCAGCAAAGGGGGGTGAGACACACCCCCAGCTTCCACGTGGAGACTCTTTTGCCTGTGTTTTGTTCTGATGTATGACTATTTGCTAATTTATGTGTTTCCTGAAGCAGTGGCCCTGTAGTTCCCTGTCTGCCCCCACCCGTTTGTTACTCTTAGCACATTGGCTACTTAATTAGTTTCCATCACTGTGCCCATTGCTGATTGGGCATCAATAAAAATATGATGAATGAAAAATAAATGGACTCCTTGGGCAGAGCCGTAAGTACGCCCCTTTCTAGTTCCTGGGAAGAGGACCCCTGCTCCTCTGCTCCTCGGCTGTGGGTTCTCGAGCACCCCCTGAATGTGAGGCCTGTGCTGAGTGGTTTGGATAAACTACCTCTTACCTTCACGATGGTGCCACGTGGCAGGTGCTTTCATCCCTAGTTTAGAGACAGGAAAGGGAAATGCAGAGAGGTTAATTAATTGGTTTAGGATTAGAACTAGAAAGAGGCCAATCCAGGATTCAGACCCACGTTTTTCAGACTCCAGAGCCGTGGTCTCTTCCCTACTGTTTAGAGTCAGGCAGAACAATCTGACTGCTGGACAGAGGTCCTGCTTATTGGTTATTATATAAGAAAAGCCAGACAGTGGAGGCGAAGGCACAGCCCAGCTACCCTCCGGAACAGTGACATCATGTCACTGTTTCAGATCACTTCCAAGGAAGGGCTGTGACTCCCAGGCCAGATCAGGGCTCCTGTCTTCCTCTGTGGCCCTAGGTAGTCCTAAGCCAAGGCCTTGCATTACCTTCCAGGGGATGAAGGGTACAAGTCAGTGTCGAAAACAGACTTGCAAGCTCTCTCCTCGGGAGCAGACCCAGCCTTACACTGAAACTCAGATTCAAATGTTTCCCAAAGATCTTGGAACTGCTCCCCAAGAGCAATGGCTTTCAGTTGCAGCTGTCCCTTGGGCTGGAAGTGAGGCAGTGACCTCAAGGTGAAAGTCTCCATATCCCATTACCAATCCAATTACCTGGCACTTGCAGGTTAGATGGGAACTGCCAGACCGGAACCCAGCAATGGATCATTTAGACCTGTGTCTTGTCTCTGACAGTAGTCAGGACTGAGCGTCTCACTCAGGTGCTTCTTATTGTCAGCCTGCAGACACATGAGCGGGCTGTCTTTTAAATAAAGGAATAGAGCTGGTAATGGAAAATGGTGAGCAGCACAGTAACCCACCGTATTGCCATAGCTCCCCCCCAGCCCCAATCCCTGGATCCATTAGTTCATTGAACATGTATTTATTGAGCAGCTACTATATACTAGGCAATTCTAGGCACTGGGGGTACAATGACAAGCAAAGTGTCTGCTTTCATGGGCTTTCATTGTGGTGGGAGAGTGCAGGCAATTGAACAGATGATCATGTAGCATGCTAGTCATTATAAATACTATGGGAAAACAAAGCACAATAAAAAGGATGGCTAGTGATGGGGGGTTGGCACTCTGTATGTCATGTGGCCAGAGGAGTCTCTCGGACAAAGTGACATTGCAGCTAAGGCTAGAAGGAATTGTAGGAGCAAGACATGGCTGTCTGAAGGAAGATATGTGGAGGACATCTGACTTTTGTCTTCTGTGTTAGGAGCTGGGAGAGGTCTTGGTGCTAGAAGAAGAAAAGTAAGCAGGTGCAAAATAGAAATATATTTGGAGTCCACAAGGAATAGCAGAAGAGCAAGGTGGCCAGTGTGGCTGGAAACGAATGAGTGAAGGGAGAGGTGGAGATGATTTCAGAGAGGAGCAAGGGCCGAGCCATGGAGGCCTAATGGACCGTGATATGGACGTGGCTTTCTCTCCGAGGGAAACATGAAGCCATTTAGCGGGTTTTGGGCAGGGTAGGACACATAGTAACTAAGCGTTCATTAAACACACCTTCAGACAAATATTTGTGGAATGAATACGGGAAATACTTGCTGGATGATTGAAAGAACAAATATCACTGAATCACACCAGTGAGTACACAGAGAGTTTCTAGAATAACATGTCTCCGTATTTGCTCAGCGGAGAGGGATATCTTCCCGCTGAAAGAGCGATTAGCCATCGGCCGCTTTGTCTTTTGCCCTCCACACGGGGGTGGATCTTGGTGCTAGCAGCAGAAAAGTCAGAGTCCACAGGGCACACAGTAGAAGGTGCACAGCCCAGCAGCATCGTTTTGGGAATGTGGCTGGAGAGAAAGTTGGCACTGCAACAATTTTCAGGCCTTGATAGCAAGCAAGCACCGCCCCCTAGGTGAGGCGACCCTTCTGAAGATGCTGAATAGGTGCTCTCTGCTCCGCTTGGTTTGAGACACTCTCTACATGTCTCTGCCCAATGGCCTGCCCCTGGTCTCAGTGCCTAGAATTCCACATCACAGTCCCATTCTTTCCTTGAGCCTTGAAAACAATTTTTATCTTTAAGATTCTCCTCTCAAGTGAATGGGGGTACAAATCCCTTATGTGGTCACCCCCTCTTTTCAGCAAGAGTCCTGTTCAAATATCACTTTTTAAAAGATGCCTTTATTTCTTCTTCTGACTGTCTTTCTGCAAGATCAACAGTTTCCCTCTTCCCTCATTCATAGTTCTACGAGGGGCCCTGGGGCCACTGTCCTGGGATCAACAGTTTGCATTTCTCTCTTCCTTCCTTCCAGAAGTTTCTTGATGCCAGGAAACATACAATACCGCTCTGTGTCTTCAGCACCCAGAACAGTGCCTGCACAGAACTTTTTCTTTCTTTCCTCCCTTCTTTTTTTTTCTTGATTTCTTGCTTTTGTTTTTAATCAACCAGGATGAAAGAGAGCATGCTTTTTCTACACAGGAACAGCCGGGAGGGGATGATTAACAACGGAAAAAGAATGGAGCTTGATTAGACAATCAGAATCTTAGCCTCAGTTTCTTCATCAATAAAATGGGACATTTGATATCCATGTCCTTTATTTGACGTGAGAATGAATCAGATGAGTACTGAGATTGTTTTGTAAGTTATAAAATACCTATGTGAACAGTTACACACATTTTTGACAAAAAAAATATTACATACCTATTTTGAAACAGGTGCTACTGGCCCCAGAAGTCTGGCTTGAGAATCTGTGGCTGTCCTGGTGCCTCAGGCAGAAGATGAGTGAGCACCAAGGGTGACCACAGTTGGCTGCTGAGTCCCCCAAGCTGCTGACCAGCTGGAAGGTAAGTTTGGTGTGGACAAATCCTTGGACACATGAGATGTGCACGAGATTCTTACTGAGCCATGAGCCCCTCAGATGAATGGATTTTTTTTTTTAAAAAAAGCTTTGTTTTCTTTTATTATATAGGAAGCACCCTCAAAAAAACTTGATCACCCTCAAAAAACTGGAAAACATAGGTCAGGCTTCTTGGATATAAAAATCAACTCTATTCTCCTGCCCCAAGAAAACACCTATTCATATTTTGGGGTTGTCCTCCTGAGCTCTTTTCCTAGAATGCAGACCTTTTACCGACCCCACTTGTGGAGCTACTTGCAAAACCCAGGGAAGGAGGCTGGGGCGGGGTGGGGTGCAAGGGGCACATGCTCAGGAATGGGCAGGCAATGAGGAACCCCAAGTGGCTGCCCACAGCCGACTCTGGCCCCGCCCTCCCATTTCCTTCTCCCTCCTCAGAACACCGGGGCCAGGCCGGCTATATATCTTGTGGAATCGAGCTGCCAGAGTGGCAGTGTGGCATTCTAATGTCAGACAGCCAGGCACCCTGATTTCACCTTTCCCTTCCTCCACCTGCACTTACTTCCTCTCCCAGACTTTCTGCGTCTTCTTTGCTTGCCTACCCATCTGACACCCCTCCGTCTGAGAATACAAGTATCTTCCTTCAACAGGGACTTCATGGGCTCGACTAATTTACCTACCTGAATGTTACTACTTAATTGACTGAACCTGCGAAAACAAACCCATGCTGATCGATAGAGAAATAATTTTGCAAATCGTGGGCATAAATCTTTAGAGATCTGTGTGTTCTGCCATTTGTTAAAATGCTTAAAAGGTAAATCAATTTTTTTTATTAAAACACAATTGCTTCATCTATTGCTCATTTATGCAGAAGCCAGGAGGCAGGGGATGGGGAGGGCTGAAGGAGGAGGTTTGGAATGCTTTTGTGCCCTTCACTTAGGGCTCACTTATTATCTAAGGAGAGTCAAGTGTTGGGGAGGAGGTGAGGCTGGCAAATGTCTTACAGTTACAAGAAAACAGCAGCGTGGACCAGCACGGTGTGCACGAAGACTGGGCAGACAGTGGCAGAGGTGCTGACGGGAAAACAAGAAATCTCTTACCTTCGTCATTCCAGGGTGCATCAGCCAGCATAAGTTAGAGTGCTGCTGTGGTGACAAACTCAAAAGCTCAGTGGCTTCAGATCACACAGTTTTATTTGTTGCTTACATGACGCAGCCATCGTTTGTCAGCAGGGGACGAGCTGGAGGAGAAGCACCATCTCGAACCTGGCTGCTCTGCTTGCCAGAGATGAAGCGAGGAGAGAGGCAGCCCGGCTCCTACTGCTGCCACTTGGAAGCGAAGTCAGCTCTTCTGCTCCCACTTCACTGGCCATGGAAAGGGGGTGGGGACCACAATACCGTCACGTGCCCTGAGGGTGCAGAGGCTGAGTGCGTGTGGATAGCTCTGATGACCACCAGACAGAGCAACTGGGAGCCTCTATTCTATGGTGTCTTACACTGTGTGGTGATGTCATGTCACCAGGTCTGTGAGCACCGGCTGGATGCTATTTGTGATTCATCTTAGCACCTGGCACACTGCATGAACCAAAAAGGTTAGCTTTGCAAACTGAATTGACTAATGGGTAGGCAATAAAGGAAGGAGGTGACAGGACTTTGTAGAATGGTACAATGAGGTAACTGCACAATAACATCTGTGCAACCATCTTATCCTGGGTTTGGCACAGGGGATGTCGTTTTTATTCAGCATTTTAATGTGCCCAGCACTGGGTTAAGGTGTTTAAGTGCATTACCTCATCTAATTCTTTCAACAGACCTCTCATTGTTTATTTTTGATTTAGAAGCTCTTTCCCGGCCACAGTGAAGATCATCATAAATTTTGAAGACGGCAGGCCCCTCCCAAGTCCTGTTGCCATCATGTCATGATGAAGTCGAAAGGACCAGACATTGTTGGTGGCCTTGGAGGAGTCACTCACCTTTTCTGGGCCTTGGTTTCCTCATTTGTTAGAAAGAAAAGAAGATTGAACAAATTGTCCTCTAATGTCCTTTCACATTTTCTTGTTCTACAAACTTTAATTGACGTGCCTCTGATGTTTTTCTGGGTTAACTGGAAAGGTAACCAAAGGGCTGTGACTTCCTGATGTCAGTGTGCACAAGAAGTCACCTCTGGGTCCCGTTTGAGGAAGAGTAAAGCCCAAAGAAGTTGAGTTTTAAATCCACGATGCCATCAGATATCATATCGTGCAGCTGAAGGCTTTCCGATGCTAACGCGCTGTTAGGAACGGAGCGTCGCATTTCAGGAGACATCGTGTGCCTCCTATGTGACAGAGAACGTGATCAGGATTATCTGCGGAGGGAGGTGTCAGAGGCAGCGTGTCGAGACATATTTTATTAAACTTCACTACCATAGGCCATATTTGGATGTTTGTACCTCTTCCCCCCTTAAAGGATCTCAAAAACACCAGAAAACGGAGTGGGGCCTGGCTGCCCTGCGGCTAACTGCTGAGATATGGAGCCAAGTGATGGAAGGCCCCTCGGTCAGACTTGGGCAGGCCGGGGGCTTGGCAGTGTCCTCTTCTTATTTAATGTGACAGAATGACAGCAGCAAGGGTTTAGTGGACTGAGGGGAACAAAGAAACCCAATGCGTTGTGGTAGAGCAGGGCATGGGAAGCTGCGCAAGTTCGTCCATTAAAAAGTCCCAGCTGTCCTCGAGGTCCCTTGTCTAAGGTCCCTTAGACAAGCAGGAAGAGGCTGGTAATTACTGAATATGCACTATGAGCCAGAAACTATTCTTAGCACTTCACACGCATTATTTAATTCGATCCTGTTCACATCAACACTTTGAAGAAGAGGAAACTGAGATACAGACAGTTTAGGGGACTTGCCAAGGATGCACAGACAAGGTGAACAGCCAGAGTCTGCAGCAAGGTGGTCAGTTCACACTCTCAACTGATGAGTTGGGCCTCAGTGGGCCCAAATCATTTAAAAGGTCACATGAGATCGTGGATTGCCTGTATAGGAATATCCAAACAGCATGTGGAAACCATGAGGAGGTAATTTTCCAACCCTCAGGCCCTGAGGTGTCTGTTGTAGCTGTTTTTCAGGGATCTGTCTTCCCTGAGGTCCTGGCAGGTGGGAACTGTGTCTCCATCACCTCTGTTTCCCCAGCACGTAACAGCAGCCGTTTCGTAGTAGGTGCTCAGTAACTATCTGCCCAAAAGAAGAAACATAGTCACGGCTCGGCTCTACATCTTACAAAGGATTTGAAAAATCTAAGACAGGTCCTTGCTTGGGTAGTACAAAGGCTAGTTAATGAAAACCCAAATATCTGAGGAAATTGGGAGTGAGATTTGGAGAAAGATTTCCTCATCTGGAGAAAGGCTGGGAAGATATAGGAATGGTTTTTATAGTTTGGGACCCACTTATCACGTACTTCTTGAGCACAGGCCACCCATCGGACACCATTCCCTGTGCTGGGGCCACCGTGGGCAGCGCGACAAACGCAGCACCTAAGGCTGAGCCGCTGGTGCTGTCCTCACCTCTGCCCACGTCGTCCCGACACAGAGGAGGCCGCAGCGAGTCGGGCTCGTCCCCGCCCTGGAGTGTGAGGAACAATGGAAAGTGTACCCAGGACCTGGCAGGCAGTCCTCAGATCCTTAAAAACAGACTTTTTGGTGCAGGGGCCACCCAGAGAGGAGAAAAATCAGCTCACGTCTGTATCAGAAATAGCTAATGCAACGGAGTTGGTCATTTGGAAATGTTGTACTGCTTTTTCAGCAGCTGTTAGTGACGCCCCAGGGTTCTGTGGGACTGCTCTGGGGGCTACTGGAGCCTGGGGAGGGAAGAGGCGTCCCAAGAGGAAGACTCAGAGAGAGGGCTGAGGGTTCCCCTGGAATAGCATTGTTGTGTTCTATGTCTTGGGTCCACAGAAGATTTCTCCTGTTAAAAAAAAAAAAAAAGGGACCCTATTCATTCAAACACATACACATGCAAACTCAAATGGTTTACAAAGTACTGGTTTAGGGTTTAGCCTTGTGCTGTCTTTCCCTGCATAAGCACTTACGCACGTAGTGAAGGAAGGGAAACTCCCTTCCTCCAGTGATGCAGTGAGAACTGGCTGCGGTGTGGATTTCCTGAAACAAAACATTCACTTGTGCAAATGTGCAGCCAGTAGCCTCTGTTTAGGCTAAAGGGAATATCTTAAGCTCCTCTGGCAAAGAATGGGCCACATAGGCAGAGGCTGAGAGAAGGAGAATCAGGATTTTCACAAAGACAGCAGGTGTAGAATAAAGGGAGGCGGGTCCTGGGAGGCACTATTGACATGAGGTGGCCACGTGGGGTGCAGGAGGAAGCTAGCAGGCACCAGAGTACTCTCAGTCCATGCAAGCTGCTCTAACAAGTGCCACGGACTGGGTGGCTAATACACAGCAGGAATTCATTTCTCATGGCTATGGAAGCTGGTAAGTCCAAGAGCAAGGCGCCAGCCCATTCAGTGTCTGCTAAGGGCCCGCTTCCTGGCTCATAGATGGCTGTCCTCACGTGGTGGAAGGGATGAGTGGCCTCCTTTGGGCCTCTTTTATAAGGGCACTAATGCCGTGACCTCCTCACCTCCCAAAGCCCACACCTCCTAATGGCATCATGCTGGGGTGAGGGTTTCAACTTATGAATCTGGGGAGGAAACAACTCTTCAGACCATAGCAGGGTCTGTATTTCTACACTAATGAAGAGACAGAGAAAATGTAGTGGAAAGTAGTAGGCTCCGTGGCATAGAATTTTGGGTTTAAATCCAAGTTCCTCTGTTTAATGCCCAGCAGGGCTTCCCTGTAAGCCCTTTCCTCACTAATATGTTGGAATGCCCTGTGAGTATTAACTGACAGTGCAAGTAAAAGCGTCTCACACAGGCTCCATGCATTTTAGTTGAAATCATTTTAAAACAAAACAAACTCTTGTAAAGAAAGTCATTCCTAGAGGGACACCCACCTGTCTTCCAGAACTGTCTTTTCTAGGGAAAGACGCAAGACAGGACTGTAAAGCTGGCACACACCAGTGCCCGGCATGTCGAGGAGGTGGGCAGAACACGTCCCGGCAAAGCTAGGGTGGGTGGGGAGCTCTCTGAGGTGCACAGAGGAGTTACGTGGGGGTGGTGAGGGTCTGCAGGCACATGGGGGAGACCCCAGCTTAGCTGGCATGGAGGGCCTGGTACCAGGCACCCTAGGGAACCAACTCCATGCATCATCTATTGCGCCACGCCGGCAGGAGGGCAAGCTTGGATCCGAGAGGGGCAGGCTCTGGCCTGGTGGAGAGTCTGCAGGCACTCTCTGGAGGTGGCAGCAGAGAAGTGATGGAGGGCTCTGGGAGGGCTGGCGGTTCCAGCTGACAAGATAATGGAGTGAGTAGAGAATGAAAAAATAAAGGACAGGGAGAAGAAAATCCATGATAAATCCACCTATCACAGGTCGTGGAGACAGAGAAACTCTCCTCCTGGACATTAAAGACGACTTTTCCCTTTTCACTTTTTCAAGGTCATTGAAAGTGAGGCAAAGTTGGTGTTTTTCTGTCCATTTTGCCCCCTTTCCTGCAGACTTCCTGATCTTTCCTATTGGGGTTTCCTCCAGCTCTTTTTCATGCCTGTGTTCGTGGACGTGGGAAATTATGGGAAAGAGCAGCTTGCACTGCTTGCAGTCTGAAGACACTGCGGGGAGGGCCTCTCCCAGGCCCAGCTCGCCCTTATCGCTGATGTGCTCATTTCAAAATACCATCCCCACGTTTGCAGAGATCACTGGTCTTTCCTTCTAATTTTCTCCTTTGTACTTCTCTTCTTTTCATTCTTCATTTTTTTCTGTAAGTACTTGTAATTTAGCTTCTGTATCAGCGAGTTTACATTTGTAACATTTACTTCACATGTCATGGAGGCATGGATTATTATCTACATTGTACTGATGAGAAAACTAAGACTCAGAATATTTAGTTAGGATTGGAGTCAGCCTGCAAGTAACATTTATTTCTCTTTCATTTTAAAGAAAGCTCGGAAGCAAGCAGTCCAGGTAGTATTAAGACCCCATGGAATTGTTGGAGATCCAGGCTCCATCATCCCTAGGTGTGTCCCTCATCCAAATTAGTCCAGGATAGAAGCTAGACATAGCTCTAGCCACTGTATACAAATTCCAGGAGAGATAATGAAAAAACAGATCAAGAAGGGGAAAAATCTCACACAGCTGCCACTTTGACCTCGCTAGCTAGATCTCGGTCACATGGCCACACTCAACTTTAAAGGGGACTGAAAAATATTGTCTTTATTCCAAGTAGTCATGTTCAAGCCAAAAACAGGGGTTTTATCATTAGGGAAGAAGTGGATAACAGATGTTAGGGGGGGCTCACATGTGTCTCACCTGGGGTCACGGCCCACAGCCCGTAGCCCATGGGCTTCCACTCTGACATTCACCAGCAAGGGAAGGAATTTAAACCTGGGTTTTAAGTAATGTCTAATGCTCTATCTGTGACATGGGAGTATCCCAAGGGGAACACGGCTGGTCCTGGAAAAACCCTAACTAAAAGATCAGGTATGCTTTCTGCCCTGAAGGATTGTTTAATCTTTGAGGAATCCAGCTATGAAATAGATATATGATAAATGTTAAACAGTGTTTGAGTGAATTTCACGAGAAGGAACCTGTATAGTAAATGCATCAGGAGGCCAAAATAAAGGAGCATTTCCATATAGGGTGGAGCTGCCAAGGAGGGCTCCATGCATGAGGATTTGAAGCCAACTTTGAGGGCTGGATTGCTTCATACACAGAGAGAATGGGAGCTTGTTGAAACGGTTGGTTTCTTGCCTTTGGAGAATAATGTAATTCTCTCATATGAACTACTGCTCAACTGATATGTGAGCTGAAACAAAATATGAACTTTCCTTCTGCACAGATATACTCAGAGAACTCTTAACTGCAATAGCAATACCTATCCACAAACACCTCTTGTCATAATAACAGCAGCTAACGTTTAATGAGCACTTATGTGTCCTGAGCCATATACATGTATCACCTACTTATTCCTCCCACAGCCCTGTGGGGTAGGACTTATGACACTTCTACTTTACAGTCAAGGAAACTGAAGCATAGAGAGGGTTAGTAACTTGCCCATGATCCTGTATCTGATAAGCATTAGAGTTAATGTTTGAATCCAAGCACTCTGATTCCAGAACCTCCATTCTTCACCATGAGGTTATACAACTTTCCCTGCACCAGCCTTTGTCTTTGGCAGCATATTCCTTAAAGCTGCAGACTGAAAATTGTTCATGCTCAAAGATAAGTAGTTCCAAGGAACACAGGGAGTCATATTTACGGGGGCTGAGGATAAAGCCAAAGTCATAAGTTAGCTTAGTCATGAGAGTGATTTTGCTGTTTGTTGGATTATGGGCAGGGTTACTGTATCCAGGCTTTTAACCTGAATCTTCAGATTCTAAAAACAAAACATGAAGTGTGGGGCCCAGAGGTTTGAGTAAGTCTTGGACCTTCCTTGGCTTTGGTTTCTGCATTTTGGTGCTTTCTGAAGTTTCCAATGCAGTTCTACAGAGCTGTGCTGCACAGTGCTAATGCTCACGCCCTGTCTGATCCACTTTCTCTCCATTTTCAAAACTCTGAACTTAGAACTGAGTCCAGCTGAGGACAGCAGCAGCAATTCCATCTTGTACCTGCATTGCTCCAGATTCTACTTCTCAGCCCTTAAATCAGTAACGCTTGAGGCACCCAGCTCAGGTGAGCCTACACACCCACATACTTGATCCACCCTGTAGAGACAGTCTGCACCCATTCACCAAGCATTTGTTAAGCACCTACCACGTGCCACACATTGCATTGTGCCTGGAGACACAAAGGCGAGTAAGATATCGGCTTCAGACAGCTCAGTCAGGGTAGTGGTTCTTAACATGAGGTCCATGAATGATTTTCAGTGGATGAGTAAACACCCTAAAACTGTGTGCAGTATTTTGTATATCTGGCAAGATGTTCTTGTTTTTCCCAAGGGAGAAATTTCATACATCTCATCAAATCCTGCAAGGAGTTTGTCATCTAGAAAAGATTCAGAATCACTGCCAGTGTGGTCAGATAGGAATCTCCCCAAATAATGAGAAGATAGCATTGGTCTCTTGAGTGTATCGCTGTAAGAATCCAGAGGTGGGAGCAAGTGACACTTTTTCACCTGGGGATTGAGGTGCATCAGGATTCCTTAGCAGATGATGTCATCTAGGGATAAGTGAAGAAGAAGGAATTTGATAAAAGGAACTCAGAGGCCCAGCAGATCTAAACTATCCCATCCTAAGAGAACACACATTTGGATTTTGACAGTGAGTATATGGGCTATGAGGATTCGGGCATTGGGAGGAGACGAGGGTTATCGATTCTTAAGAATCAGAGCCTAGGATTTTTTGGCTGGGTGGGGAGGGCGCCTACCAGCAATAGTGGTGATTGGGAACAGGTAGAGGAGAGAGTCCCAGATATGCCCTTAATACTGAGCTTCAGGAATCTGACCTCGGGAGACAGGCTGTCTGAGCTTCAGAGAAGGTCAACTTCACAGTCCATCTTCCTCTTCCTGAAAACTGGGCTTGATATTTGATAAATAAATCATGCAATCTTCCCTTCACACCCGGCCCCAAATAAAAACATTCACTGTTACCACCACTTCACAACTGGCCACTGTGGGCCCCTGACAATCAATTACCCACCGGAGATGAAATTATTGTTTAATGGCTCCTGGAATGGGCTCCCACTCTGACATTCATCACAATCAATAATGCATCAGCAGGGACAAAAGAAATTACCTGTCTCCTGCTAAGTGAAAGAGTCCATTTATATGCAGCGCAGCCCCCTTCATGCCTACTGAGCAGGCCACCACAGGTGGGAGTCCACGTTACAGAGCTCTGTGCGCCGGGAGATGGGTAAGCAGGCTCTCGGTGAGAGGACATATACTGCTACCCTCATGTTTGGCTGAGTCAAGGCAGGTCGTGTGGGTGGGCCAGAGATGGAGACGGTGAGCAAGCAATGATTGTGGAGCACGTTTGCAATGAACCAGTTGCCACTCTCCCTTCCCGTAATTTTTCACATTGCATTTGCTCTAGAGATGGATGGGAAACAATTTTTGTATAGATATGTTGTGGACCACTGGGTTTGGCTTCTGGTGAATTCTTGCTCTGCTACTACCTAGCAGAATAAGCTTAGGTGAATTTTTCACCTCTTTGACCTGAGTTTTCTCTTTCATAAGATGAGCCTAATAATACTGCCCTAGAGGATTGTTCTGAGGATTAATGAAAGATCAGTCATAGTTCACATAATAGACACTCCCTTCCCTCCCCACCCGTTTTTGGGGAAATACTTGAAATATAGTATCATTTGTGCTGATACCACTAATAGGTGAGATTAATTCAAAGAAGGACAGGTTAAGAGAGGAATCATATTTAAAATTTCAAATCCCAAAATCTTAGAGAGATTCCATTCTGTTTTTATCTTTACACATCAGCAAATAGCATAAAGATAACAGTTCTACCATTAGATCAACTCAGAGGCATTTTAACTAAACCAGAACTTAAGACATCAAGTCTTCCCTTTTTCCTTCTCTCCTTCCTCTCATCCATCCATCTGCCCATCTACCCATCCACCCATTCATGCATCTGTTGGATTCTTACTGGGTGCTGACTAATGGCCAGGTACTATGTTAGACCATGGGGATACCCAGATACAGTAAAAATACATACATAAAAAGTATGTCTTTCTATATGTGTATTTCCTTATAGCATCATGGATAAAAAGAGTTTTAAGTAGATAACTCTAGATCAAATAGTATAGCAAGTACCAAGGCTCCTTGGCTCGGTGTGGAAGGCTTCCGTGAGGAGGTGATGACCTCTGTGAGGAGTGTGACCTCACTCCACTGGGGGGGAGGGGTTGCTAGTACACACGGGGAGGGCCCTTAGGAAGAGGGCATGTGTCTCACTGCTACTTGATTGTGATTTCTCTAGTCAGTTTTTTTTTCACAATCCCAATATTTTATGTTGTGCTCATTTTACAGAGGGGTAAACTAATTCAAAGGAAGTTATGTGACCTGTCTGAAATCATAGAGAGGCTGGTGATAGAGCTGGAACTGGAGTTTCACTTGTCCTGATTCTAAGCCTTGGGCTTTTTTTTTTTTGCCTTCCTCGTTTTCCTAGAAGTTATTTATGGAGTAAAAATGTTATTGTATTAAGTTATTTTTTCATGCTTTATTGAGGCATAATTGACAAATAAAAATTGTATGTATTCAAGGAGTACAGTGTGATGATTTGATGTGTGTCTACATTGGGTAACGATAACTACAATCAAATTCATCCCCACACCCATCACTGCACTTAGTTACCCTTTTGTGTGTGTGTGTGGGGGGAGTGAAGACACATAAGATTTATTCTCTCAGCGAATTTCTAGTAAACAGCACAGCATTACTAACTATAGTCACCATGCTGTGCATTAGGCCCCCAGAGTTTATTCATCTTATAACTTAAAGCATCTTCCCATTCCCTCCACGTCCCAGCCCGTGGCAACTGCCACTCTACTTTCTGCTCTGAGTTCGACAGTCTTAGATTCCACGTATACGTGAGATCATACGGTGTGTGTCTGTCCGTAGATTATGCTTACTTCACTTAGCATAATGTCTTCCAAGTTCATTCATGTTGTTGTAAATGGTAGGACTTCTCTCTTTGTCATGGCCTAATAATATTCCATCGTGTATATATGCTACGTTTTCTTTGTTCATCCATCAGTGGACACTTAGGTTGTTTCCATATTGTCAGCAATGCTGCAGGAGACATGGGGATGCAAGTATCTCTTCAGGACGCTGAGTTCATTTCCAGCCTGGGGCTTTTTCAGCCTGACTGTTCCTATGCAGTACTTTATACAGAAGGAGCAGATTCATTTGGTATCCATTGACCTGCATGGGGATCCACACCCTGCTAAGCCATGGTGCGGGAGGGGTTAACACAAGGATGAAAGAGAAAAGACATCAAGGAAAGACAAGCAAGTAAGTAATAGTGGTGCCACAGAAAGTGCTTAGAAGGGGTGTAACAAAGTACTGAGGACACATAGAGAAAGGAGCAATTCACTTTGGGGATGAGGGGAAGGCTTCCCAGACAAGACGGCCTTTGAGGAGCTAATTACCACCATCTTTCCTGGAATCTGCAGAGTTCAGCTCACTGTTGCCGTGAAGTAACAAGGAATTATAGGACTATATAATTTTGGCATCAGCCCTGCTTGCTAGCAGCTGCCCCACCTTCTTGATGAGCTTCCTGACTGAGCAGAGCTGAGAGTCCCTCCTTCAACTGCAGTCCGCATGCTTCCCTTTGAGCCCAAGTCTGGATCGTGGCAGCAGTGCAGCCGTAAGGCGTGTGCAGATGCAGGTCTCTGCCGGCACAGGAGTGTTTTATTGCGATTAAAAAACCGTATTCCTTAAAATGACAATCTATATTGGTAATTACATGCTGAAGTCCATCAGCTCTGTGCTCTGAGGTGCAACATTATTGTTGAGAATATTCAATTGCTTGCTTCTTGTTTTATAACCTTGGCTTGCACTTTGGGCCTTATCCTAAATATTAGCGGAGGAACCAAGAATGAGACAGTGATAAATCCCAAACACTTGGATGTGCTTCTCACACGGGTTCCTACTTCCTTGCAGAGAGAGGCAAAGGGATGATGGGTCTAACCAGCTGCAGACACCTTGACTTGAGACTGAGGAGTGTGAACCGCAGCACTGATGTATGGGCAGAATCAGCTACTAGCCGTTCGCCAGGCAGAGACTTCCCGCCTTTTATCACGTTTGATGTTTCCCCAGTTTCATTTTGAATTCATTTTCCTAGTGGTTGACATTCCTGAAATTCCACCATTGGACATTCATTCCTTTGGCTTAACAAGACCTAATTCCTGCTGACTTAGTCTCTCCTCCCTCCCTGCCTCCCTTGCTCTTTCTTAACACAAATAATAGGGGATCGTAGTTGGGGAAGGGAATTAGGGGCCTCAAAAACGGGAAGGAAATCACCTAAAATTATGTTATGTGAATAGCTGTACAACTTGGTCA
>CAUYRT010065669.1:0-17096 GCA_963574885.1 Lepilemur ruficaudatus
GCCCCTCTTTCTCTCTTCCATATTCTTTGGTTTGTATGTGGTTTCTCAGTTAATTCATAGCTAATAGCTCTTATTTTCTTATGTTTTTAACTGCTTAGGTCTATTTGGATGTAAGGGTGAAAATTCATTTGATGGAAATACTTGTGTATATTTAAAGACCCAATTGCTCCTCTGGAGCTTGTACGTTCAAGAATGATTAATCTGTGTAATAAACTGATTACTATAGTCATTACATTAAAAAAAAAAAAGAATTCATTAGAATTGTGGAAGCTTGAAAATGCAAAAATCACCCTTGAACAGTAACAGATAATGTTAACTTCAAACATTCTAACACTCTCCAAAAACACTTTGGTTCAGATCACATGCGGACAGACACTCCCTCTGGCTGGCTGTGGTGAATGTGTCACAAATTAGAGTCCCTCAGGCTAAGATTCTCAGGCCCAGGGTGCTGTGACTAAACCACTGTAACCACTTCACATCCATTCAGATACTCCCATTTTCTACAACTATAAAAGCATCAGCTAAAAACGACTCTCTATTCAAATAAGTTTAGAATCAAGGCCACATATAGCATGACTTAAAACCAAATGAAACTTAAACTCTCCCCACAGACATCTATGCACTTTGCCAGGGCTAAATGACATGGTTCCAATGTGTTAAACCAACGGTTCTCCCTTTACTGACCAGAAATGAAAATCAAAAACAGTATAAATTGTTCACACACAATTTCAAAGTAATCAATATAATGTCCTAACTATAAATAAAGGAAAACTTAAAGAAATTTATAAGTTATATGTAATTAAACACACAATTCCTGTCATGAGTACATTAGAAGGCATAACGGAGTAGTCTAATGCTTGCATCAATAGTATTAATAGAATAACCACGGATGTAATGGCTATAAATGCAGACAGATACTGGCATATTCTTCCAGACAGTGCAAGCACAAGCACACCAACACTGGTAAACAATTTACAAAAATGGTAAACAGCTTTTGGCGAAGTTACAGCAAAATAACACAAAATAGTATAGTATTTGATACAGTATATCAATTCATATAGTAGTCGCATTCCTAGAAAATTCGGCACTTATCAAAATGATACAAAAAGTACTTTATATAAAATGGAATTAGGTTCTAGGCTAAGAAAATTACAAACCGGGTTTTCCCCTACAAGAATGGCTGGAGAGACATTTGAAAGTCATGTAGGCTACTGAAAAATTCTTCTTTGCACAGGACTGTTCCTATGCACATTATACGATTCTTAGTATTCCCGGCCATGCCCTCTAAATGCCAAAGGTGCCCAACCACCACCAATGAGACAACCAGCAAGGGCCCACAGAAAATCACTGTGCCAGCTGTGCACTGCTATGAGGCCAAGTGGAGTCTTATTGTCTCTGTATTTCATGCACTGACCCTAGAACTAGGCTTGCCTAAGTGGGTGTTCGATAAGTTTGAGGAACTGGGTGGAGGTTCCTATAAAATTGTTCCTCCATTTGTTCAGAGGTAGCAGAAAAGCAGAGTCAACATTTTCAATCAATAGAAAAATGGCATCTACTGGGCTGGAATGTACAACTGCAGATACTTCACTCATAATCAGAAACACTTCATAGGATGCTCTTATTCCTACCCCATAAGGATGGCCTAGGACCAGGACAGCAAACACACATGGGGGCAGGGGCTGAACAGGCAAAACACAGAGGATTTTTAGGGCAGTGAAAATACTCTGTATGATACAATGATGATGGATACACGTCATTACACATTTGTCCAAACCCACAGAATGTACCACACCCAAAGTGAACCCTAGTGTAAACCACGGATTTTGGGTGATTATGACGTATCAGTGTAGGTTCATCAGTTGTAACAAATGTACCACTCTGGGTAGAGGGTACTGACAATGGGAGAGGCTATGCATGTATGTGGGGTCTATACCTTCCTCTTAATTTTGCTCTTAAACCTAAAACTGCTCTAAAAAAAATAAAGCTTTGAAGAATAAAAAACAACAAAAATATACATCATGGTATGATATCCCATTGAGCCCAGGAATAGCTTTAAAATCCATCTCAACACAGCTTGAATAAGTCCTGCTAACTGATTAGGGTTCCTAACCTCCAAAATGGGAGAAGAAAACTAGTAGGTTCAAACTGACTTCCTGTGGGTATCCAGAGCCTTCCCCATCATGCAATCCAGCAATTCCCACTACTGTCATCTTACTATGCACTTCAGGCACATGGTGCTATGTGCTTATTTGATCTTCTCACAGCAATGACAGTATAAATCCCTACTTCACAGGGAGCTAAATGAGGCCCAAATACTAGGCCCAAACTCCAAAGTTGGTAACAGAGCCCAGATTACAGCCCAGATCTATCTAGCTCCAAGCTTGTGCTAATAATTTGTCTGCGACCACCTGTCTGGAGGAGTGTGTAATAAAGCTTCCTACTAGAGTGGTACTTCTCTCCTCTGCATGTACCCAGCGGGTAGGCAGACACCTCTAGGTAGATGCCAGGCAGCATGTCAAATAAAAGCCAAAACAAAAAAATTCCTCCCTTGCTCAGCCAGAGTCACAGGGACTTGGGAGGATTCCCAAAGTAGATCTTTAAACCAAGCTGCAGACACCAGGACCACACATTCCCTGATGCACAAAGACCCAAAGCTTCATAACGGCATCAAGCCCCATCGAGTGCTAGCTCCAACCTACCTTCACTGTCGTTACCAGGCTCCCACCTCTCTCCTTGGAATGGCCAGCGCTGCTGCCAGCACACCCTACTTTCCAGCCTCTGAGCACACACTAGATCTTTGCTCACCTGATGGCTTGGAAGAAATGCTCCTCCTACCTGCTCCGTATGTGTGAAAGCTGCCCATCTTTCAAGGCTTAACAGTAAGGTCCCCTCCTCCTCACCCCCAGGCTCCTCACTGCCCAGTGGAAGGAACTGACCCCATTTCAGGGCCTTCATGACACTGTTTGTATGCACACTTTCCTGGGGGCCCTTACTCCACTCCTTGCAGTGTGGTTTTCAGTACACATGGCTCTGCCCTAGACCGTTAGTTCCCTATTTACCCCTGTATCCTCCCAGATTGATGACCACAGCCGCTACCACCACTAAATATAAGGTCCACTTAATGCCTACTGACACGTCAGCCACTCCTTATACATTATTTTGTTTAATCCATATATTAGCTCCATTTTACTTATGAAGAAACTGAGGCCTGGCATGGCACAGCCTCCACCAGCACGATAGCAGCGCAGATATGAGCAGTCTGGAACCAGACTGCCTGTGTTTGAATCCCAGCTCTACCACTTACCAGCTGGAAAATCCTGGGTAAGTTATTCACCCCTCTAAGCCTCCGTGTCCTCATCTGTGAAACAATGATACTATATACTTAACAGGATTTTTGTCAGCATTAGAAGAGTTTATGTATGGGAGGGAACTCAGCACAGTGCCTGGCACGTAATACAGACTAAACAAATGTTTGGTATTGCTCTATCATCACTCTTTCCAACCTCATCTCCCGTTATGCCCTAAGTCCATACTTTTATGTCCTCAAATATACCAAACTCTTTCCCACCTTTGTCCAGACTAATTCTTCAGGCTCAAGTGCTCTTTGCACACCTGCCCCTTACCGTCCTTTGGGTCTGACTATGTGCTTGTCTCCAAGGAATGTTCACTGACAGCCGTATTATGGAAAAGCCTGTCTACCCAGTCTAGTCTCCGGGGCCCCTTCCTCCTCCTCAGCTCCTATTAATCTTACTGCTTCTTTGTTTCTTCTCCTCAGAGCACTTATCACAGCCTAGAATTCTGCTAACTTACTGGCCTGTGTACTTGTTTTGTGTCCCTCACAAGACATAAGGGAATGGACCATGTCCCTCTCCCTCATCATTGTATCTTCAGCCAGCCAAGGGCCTGGAATATAATCAATGCCCAATAAATATCTGTTGAATAAATGAGTAAATGAGTGAATAAATGAGGTTCAGAAAGTTTTTCTAATTTGCCAAATATCACACAAATAATTAAGAGAAAAGATGAATTTCAAACCCACATTTGACTCCAAAGATGGTGCTCTTTGTAGCCTGGTACCCTTCCTCCTTCTACACAGGAAGTGTGCAAGAAGAATCTGTTGAATTAATAAATAAAGGCATTACAGAATCCTTAAATTAATACATGGATAGTCACTGCTACTATGGGAACAGTTGTTACCCTGCAAAGTTCCATTTTCTCTATTTGGTCAACTCTGAATTATCAGTCAACTCAAACATCTACTAAGCACCCAAAATGAGCAAATGTGTATGCTCTCTGTATAATGCAAAACAATAAAAAGTCAACGTATTTGGCTGGAAGATAGTAAACAGGATCAGGACTATAGTGTATGGTCGGGCAGGTTGTTCACTGCCAAGAATGGCTGACTGAGGTGAGGGAGTGATGGCTGAAATCCAGCCTGCCTTTTATTAATGTTAATACTAGCCATGCCACACTCCCTGGTACAGGGCTGCCCCACACAGACAAGGCACTGTTTTCTAATTCTCACAAAAGCAACATACACAAGCAGCAACCCTAAGAAGGGTCAGTCTTATTTCTTAAGGCTGGATATCTACACCATGGTTCTTTAACAGCACAAAAGACACTGACTATTAAGAACACAGCCCCACCCAAACATCCCAGTGTCCCTGAAACAGCCACTTGGGGTAAAAGCATTCTATACCATTAGATGCTTATGCTAATACAAAAATAGGGAAGGGTAGTAGTTCAGTGTCACCTTTTAACTCAGACCAGTTTATCATATTAGTTACCATTACTTGTCAGAGCAGGGAAGTCTGAAAGTTGGGACCTGAATAGATGAAATTCCCATGCAACAAAAGCTGGTGAGAAAGGCTCTAGAACAAAGAGTACTAACAGGAAGAGCAGGCTCAGGCTGGGGACCCCAAACTTCATACACTTCTCCTTTTCCCTGAAGCCAGCTCTAGTGTGTGAGAGCATTCATGTGCCTACACACATGCACATACAAAACTAAGGGGAGGATGCCACTTAAGTGCCTAGCTTCCTGGCTCCTTAGGTCCTAACTGTTCAGTAGAGAAAAACAGCTAGAGAAGCGTAAAGAGCCCTGAGTCCTTTCGGCTTTCCCAGTAATCTTCAGGCTGTCCTTTGGAAAGTCGCTTTTCCCCACTAGGCCTTAATTTCGTCATTTAGGAAATGAATGAGGCTGTTAATGTGTAACAGATCAGGATTTTCAAGCTATGTTCTGAGGAGCCAAAAGATTCTGAGTGCTATAAAATTCTGCCCCTCCAAAAGTCATTCAAATTTCATCAAGATAATATTTTAACGATTTTTGAAATTACAATGAACCCCTACAAATTCAAATTTTATGGGAAATTTGAACCCACTGAAGATCACCAATGTGTTCACATTGTCTTTCTGCAGACCTCAGAGTAAAGCTGCTCTTGCCAGTTCTAAGCTTATATTTAAATATCTTGTAAATGTATCATTCATTCTGACATAAGTTGGGACTCTCTTAAAATTCAGGCCTGCACTTGTCTGCTCCCTTAAAATCGTTCAAGCAAGTATACTACTACAGCATACTTGCTGTGTGTTCAATTAAATGCCAGGCAAATTTCAGGCCCATCTGCTGGCTCATGCTCTTATCACAGGGGACTAGTCAATTGTACAAAAACAAATGAATTCATAACAGGTTGCACAGTAATAAAAGAATGAGCACACACTGTCATCTGTCTTGCGTTTTTTGATAGAGAACGAAAGCACTTATTAAATGATTCTCCTTTGAAATCACAGTTCCCCCTATTTATCTTTCAGGCTTTGGGATCAATTTAATTAATGAGTACCCTGAAATTTGCAAGGTGTTAGAAAATTATTCTTATATGTATTTATTTATCCATGCAAATCAAACTTTTCTATATTTCAACCAAAATTAGATTCAGAAGTAATCTGGGTAACGAAAATGGCAGATGCCTGAGGCTGCCTACTCAGAACCCAACTTAAAAGCTTCATTGTTCTCTTGACTTTACCATAAGCAAATGGCGTGGTATTTAGAAATCTGAACTTATAAAATTATATGTCTTTAGTACATTGAGGTTTCATGTGAGATTTGATTTGGAATAGGGTTTCAAAAACAATCAAAACCACCATGCCAGATTCCCTCAAAGTTCTCTTCAAGTTCTAACATGCACAGAGGAAGGCAATCTCTAATTAAGCCTGGATTACCTTCCCACTCCCACCTGCTTCACCCACACTTCGCCTAGACTACAACTCCCAGGAGAGGGAGGGCCTAAGCAAATACACTCCCTTTCCACGCCTCTGTTCTACCTGGAGCAGGCAGCTGTCCGCCCTGGGTGCCAACCAGCCAAGTCCCCACTTCCCCCAGCCACAGGCTGAAAGCTATGGCAGTGGGACACCCAGCCACGGCAGTGGGACACCCAGCCATTTGGCTCAAGGCTGACTGGTTGTTCCCTGGGATTACAGGCTCCTAGGAGATCACCCGCTAGGAACTCAGACCAGCATTCAGGGGGCCCTCAACCTGTAGCTTTAGCGTAAAGAAGGCACCCCTTTTGTGTAGGAGCTCCTCCTTCTCCCCTACTCTCCCATCTCTGCCTATCAAAACTCAGTTCTTCATGCTGCTGCGGGGAATGGTAAGTTGTTAGAAACCACCAGGAGGCAATCTGGTAAAAAGATTTAAAAAAACAGGAACCCATGGGACTCCCAGAAATTTATCCTAAGAATAGATAACATGCACACAGAGATCTAGCTATACATATATGTCTATTAAAACTGAAAGAGACCTAAATGTATTTTAAAAGACAGATACTGGCTTTAAAAAAAAAAACAGGAATATTCAAACCACAGAATGCCCACACTATCTTTAATAATAATAGCTACATTTTAGAGTACTTACTGTATACTGGATCCTCTGATAAGGTTCTTTACATCTCATTTAGTGCTCACACCAACGCTGTGAGCTAGATATTACTGGACTGTATAAATAATAAAACTAAGTTCTATAAGAGAAATAATTTAGACAAAGGTCACCTAGCTAGTGTCAGCATCAGGTTCAAACCTAACTTACTCATTCTTGCATTTAACAAACATATATTAAGCATCTACTCCGTGTCAGGCCTGGTGCTATGTGCCAGCTTTGCTGCTGGAGCTTTTCTCTTTTCATTTTGAAATAATTTTAGATTCACAGAAGACCTATAAAGATAGCACAGAGAGTTCCCATACTAATGTTATGGCATTTTTAAATTGACAAAATGGAATCATCATCCATTTCATCATCAAATAACTCAGAGGGCACTGGGCAGCTGCCGCCAGCACCCACCTCTGCCTAGGACTGATCTCCTGTCTCCACTGACTTCTGACTCTGCACTGTCCTCCCCACTGCACCAGCAAAGGGCAAGGCAAGGGAATTAAAGAAATTACCACAAACCAAAACTGCTCTCACCCAGTAAAAATTCTTAAGCCACTGCTAATGAGGACTAAAGCAACAGAAAGAATTATGCTTTTTATTTATGTATTATTATTTTGACACAGAGTCTCCCTCTGTCACCCTGCCAGATTCCCTCAAAGTTCTCTTCAAGTTCTAACTCTACACTCTGGGTAGAGTGCAGTGGCATCATCATGGCCCACTACAACCTCAAACTCCTGGGCTCAAGCAATCCTCCTGCCTCAGCCTCCCGAGTAGCTAGGACTACAGACACGCACCACCACACCCAGCTAATTTTTCTATTTTTGGTAGAGACAGGGTCTCACTCTTGCTCAGGCTGGTCTCAAACTCCTGACCTCAAGCGATCCTCCTGCCTTGGCCTCCCAAAGTGCTAGGATTACAGGTGTTGAGCCACCGGGCCCAGCCAAGTTACGCTTTTTAAATGAGTACAGACTCTCAGGGAAATCTCAAATAGGAAAGAGCAGTCATAACAAGAAAAATAACAAAAATAAGTAAACACTACATCAGTGTTAGCTGTGTGTACCAGGCATCATACCAAACACTGTACTCATTTAATCCTAAACAATCCTGAAAAGAGGGTGCCACAGTTAGCCCCATTTACAGATGCACAAACCCAGGTGCAAACAAGTTAAGTTTTACTCAAAGCTCCACAGCTAGTAAGACATTTCTCTTTCCTGGGAAGAGAGAGAACACAGGGCTCCCATCCCTCTGCTTTGAACTTCTAAGCTATTTTTAATAACAATGGCCACCATCCAGACATTAGATGTGACCAATCTCCAGCTCAGCAAAACTATTCACCAGTGCAGCACTTTTCAGCTCCTGAGTAATCTCTGCCTAACAGTGACGTATCTTGTACATGTTTCCGGGGAAAGTGAAGAAATTTGAGGGACTTGCACAACACTGCCTAAAAGCAGGGTTCCAAAAGGCCTTTCATATATGTTTTCATTATGCCCCAGGACGTTACCTGCCTCCTGCTGCATCCTTCCTGCCAGCAATACGTGCAACTCGTGAAGCTCTACCACATGGGACTGTCTCTACAAAATCGTGGTGCCGGAATTCACTTCAACGGATCTGCATGTCTCTAACTACACAGCAAGATGCAGGGTATAAAAAGGGAATAATGTATTTCTAGCATCACAAAATGCAAACTATTTGCTTCACCAAACATGCTGCTCCAAAAACAGTTTTTGCTTTCAAAGAATCTTTGGTTTGCCTTTAGGCTCTCAGTGTTTCACAATGAAGTGACTAACTTTGAATCATTCAAGCCTGCTTTGGTTTTTAGGATTTTCAAGCACTACAGAGTGTACAATTACTATATGAATATGAATTCAAGTAATACAAACACACTAAAAGACACAGTCAATGGCCTAACTCAGGTCCACCTCTGGAATTAAGGAGCTGGCAGAAAGCAACCTAGACACAATTAGGAGTATGAAATTAGAGGGAAGATAAATGCTGAGAAAACCCAGGAAGGGATAGGGTATCCTAGGAAGCCAGAAAACACATGGAGAGAGAGGGAAGGACCCAAAGCAGCCCCTGTTCCTGGTCACCAATTGGGATCAGTGAGGAGGGGTTTCAGTGAGATCCCAGGAGGCATCTTTCAAATGTCCTCCAGCTTTGGTCCTAGGAAACTTCCTCAACAAATGATGAAATAGCACCGCATATGAAGCTCCTTTTTAAGGCTGTAAGAACCTCTTGTCCCAGCTTTGAGAAGGAGAGAGCAGAGGGTGGGGGAAGTCACACCAGGGAAACTGGGCAGTGAAGAGCTGGGTTGTTTTCTCACTGGCAGTACCTGGCATCACTGCAAAGAGAAGTTGTAGTGACTCAGCATGATGAGTGCACAGAACAGCAAGGAAGAAACAACAGCAAAGGGAGAGCTGGGCCTTCTAGTTACAAAATGAGACAGGTAGGGACCTCGGGCTGTGGACTCACATGCATGCCCCTCAAGCCTGACTGTTCCCAAGGCTCTGTCCTCCTGAGCTTTCTCTGAAAACTCACCCATCTACTAGAACTGAAGTATTCTGGTTCATTCTCTCAAAGTCCAGGTCAAATACCTCACCTTCCCTGAGAAGTCTTCCTGACTTCCTGAGCCAAATGTAGTCACTTTCCTCTCTATGTCTCCACAATACTTTGTTAAATACATTAATTACAATCTTAGCTAGCTTTGTGTTATAATATCACCCATCAGACTATACTAGAGGCTGAAGCTGCATTTTATTCATTTTTGTTTCTCACAGTCAGTGCCTACAACATAGCAGGTGCGTATCAGACAAAAGAAAGTCCTTAGTGGGACCATCCACAGTTCCCAAGGCCCTAGCAGTTTGCAGGAAGATTCATGATCGACTAATAAAACCCACTTGAGGACCAATCTATTTCTAGCCATGGGTATACGCACCCCTGCTCCTTCTAAAAATGGAAGGAGAGAGCTTCTCCCCCAACTGTCCTCTAACAATGGGAATGAGAATGCAGACGTATCTGACATCCTTGGGGATGACCCTACGAAACAATCTCACATCCACTGTGACTAAAACCTAAAGCATTAGATTGGGAGGGTACTGAAAAATAATTTCAAAAAAGATTTCAGACCTTCCTCTGCCCATTAGAGGATGAAACTAGAAAGACTGATCATGATTCATTTTACACTGAGTCTGTGACAACCTGTTCTTTCCTCCTACTCAGCCTAAATAAGAAGTCATCTCGGTCTTGGCAGTCACTTGCTGTTTTTCCAGCCTTTCCTGTAGTGAGAGCCTACCTGAGATGCTATGACAGAATCGTTTGCAACTGTGTTGGCTCACCTCTGACACTAAGGGAGAAAAAGAGGGAAAGTCCCCAGAAAGCCACTGTGTGAGTCTTCATGATTTTGTTCAGCATATGGTGGAGCTGTAACTGATGCACAAATAAATCCAGAAAGGCCGGAGCATGACCCAACAGGATCCAGCAAGACCGTCTTAGAACACACCTGTGTGTGTCTGGATACCTAGGACAGCTGCCCCAGAAACATAAGACCCAGGGACACACCCCTGCCACTCCCCGTTTCGCAAAGCTCACGAGGGGCCTTGTCTCCCAGCCCCTAGACTTACTCCACCACTGTCAATATGGAATTCAGCAAGCAAGAAGCCAACATGCAGTTTCCAGATAAAATTCCCTCAGTCACTTCCTTTCCTTACATGCTCAAGATCAAAGAGGTTTGATCAAAGAAACACAGAAGAGAGGTGGTGCTTCATTTGAGAACTACAGGCTTTAAAGTTGGAATGGACTCTACAAAACAATTCAGCACCCTCTTCCACGGCAATAACCAGCTATACTTTCATTCCTGGGCTCAAAAAGTCTCTACCTTTACCACTCAACTCCACAGGGCCAAAGACTGTAAGAGTATTTAATATTTAAAAATAAAAATTTGACACCATACACTCTCCAATGCAGTAACGTAGGAATTGGCAGCTACCTTTAAGGCATATCCTTTTAAAGTTTCTAAAACTCTTGTTTTGTGGAAGAATTCATTCATTCTTAGGGGAAAATTAAGTTCTTTTTCCCATGAAGTCAAAGAGCGGCACCTCATTGTCACTTGCCTGTTCCACGTTCATAAGAATTCTCAGTGTGACAGAAAACATTAGGTTGGAACCATATGAAATTGCCAACATTTGACCATTTTTGTGTACAAAAACGGCAATTCTATTTGTCTAAACCAAATACGTATGAATAAGAATGCACAGCCGAATGCAGTGGCTCATGCCTATGATCCTAGCACTCTGGTAAGCGGAAAGATCACTTGAGGTCAAGAGTTCGAGACCAGCCTGAACAAGAGTGAGACCCCATCTCTACCAAAAATAGAAAATATTAGCCAAATATGGTGGCGCACATCTGTTCAGCTACTCAGGAGGCTGAGGCAGGAGAAACGCTTGAGTCCAGGAGTTTAAGGTTGCAGTGAGCTATAATGACACCACTGCACGCTAGCTGGGGTGACAGAGTGAGACTCTGTCTCAAAAAAAAAAAAAAAAAAGAATGCCAAGCAGTGCATTTTAAAATTAGCTTAAATGCCTAAAGTTTAGACATTTCATAGAAAATATCTCCAACAACTGTTTTAAAAAAAGGATCAAATATCCATATGAGGTTGATCCTCCCCATCCCTAGTTTGGTCTGCAGGACCTTATGTAGGCTGAGCAATCTTGGCTATTTGAGGAACTACTCAACTGCCAAGCTGGCTCCCAGCCACCACCTGTTACTTTGACAACTGTAGCTTCAGGGCTACCAGGACCATTTGCAAAACCTATACTTACATGAAGCTCAAAGGCTCAAAAGGCATAAGCCAAAGCCACCAAAGAACTCTACAGTATTCCTCTCCTTCTAATGGTTCTTCCGATGTCCAGGGAAACCACCTCATGCTCACCACACAGTCACAGTCTTGACAAGCACCCTCTAAACTTCAGCTGTTATTCCAGTTTTACATAGAGTCATTCAGAAAACTAGTTCCAAAACAAGTTTCAGAGACCCAGCACTGAGCATCTTCTATCTTTGCTAATTTTTCTATAAATCTAAAACCTTTAAAAATTAGAGAGAAAAGAGCATATCACTTAAGTTAAAGTTCAATTATACAACACAGGCACTCTGCACTATTTTTGCAACTACCTGCATATCTATAATTATTTCAAAATAAAGGTTTCTTTGTTAATAGGCATTAGTGGAATATTGATTAGTAACTAAAAACCAAAACAGACTCAGTTGATCAGGGAACAACAAAAAGACAACTTATTATTTAAGTTTTTCAGGTATATCCTTAAGGCTAAGTCAAACTGATCCATCAATGATTAAACTAAACACCTGATATTCAGCCTTGGAACAAGGAAACCTATCCGTTAATCACTCCAACACTGTCTAAGATACACTAAATTACTCTCACTGTAAGTCTCTTAAACAGAGAATGTCAAAATCTTTTATGCTAAGAAAGAATACAATTTCGTGACCGAAAGAAACTTTTTTAAAATGTTCAATTACACACAGATACAAATAATGACTTAAAGAGTAAAGAACAACTTTAAATCTTTTAGAGGTACTATGTGATTTTAAGTGTCTAGTCCACTGGTAATAGAAAGGCTCTTTTCAACGACCGGCCCAGCAATAATGGGATAGTAGCAGAATCTTTCCCTGGCTTATAAACTAAGCCTAGTTAGAAAAAATATCCAGGAGCATTTGTACTTGTCCGAACTCTTGATTCCATGATATTACATGAACCAAGCGAAGCCCCAGACCAAGATCGTCAGCTTTATGTGGAGGCACGCAGATGATCTGATTGGCTTGGGCTTACGGCCATGTTCCAGCATGATTTTACTGCTCCACTTCCCTCAACACCAGAATCATTTATCTCCTCTGCTTCTCTCAACACTAGAACCATTTATAAAGCCCAGAACAGCTCTAAATGAAACTAGTAAACTCTTTCTCCAAAACCAAACCATATACTTTGTTTCTCATGAAAAAGCAGAGTTCACTGAAGAAGAAACTTAGAAATAAATGCTTCCTCATGAAGTCCCTCTTCTTGATATTTTATGTCTACACAAGGATGTGGTGAGGGCAGGGGTAGTTGGCAGCACTACGGTGTCTCAAGATATGCTACCTAGTGCCCCCAAAATAGAATCACGGGCCTCTGTCTACCCTTGCAATTCTTATTTAATGTTGTAATTAATTTAATATTTAATTAATAATTGAAGTACTTAAGTGAACTACACTGAAAATCCATCTAGCATTCTTTTCACAGGGATTCAGTTGGGTCAACTGTATTTGGAGAACTACTGTTTGAAAGCCAATAACACATTTTGCCCGAAAGACACCCTTTGTCCCCATGGCACACTGTTCTGGCTGCCATCAACCTTTTTGTCTAGAGTCAGGAGGATGTCAGATGATTCTGTAAGCAGTAGATCTGTGCATGAAAGCAGACATATAAAGTACAACACTTACCTCTAATGGTGACCGTGCAACTGGGAATAGCAAATGCCAGTTTACTACCCATTACATAAGACAAGGGGAAAAGTATGAATATCTACCCAACCCCAACTCCAATACATCCACCCAAGTTCACAAGAGCTTCACAGTTAGAGTCATTAGCTTGGAGCTAGCAGATAGCATGGCTCAGTGGTAAAAAGCATGAGCTTTGCAGTCAGAAAAGAGTCACTCATTTATAAAATGAACAAAGTACTTAATTTCTTCAAATATTGGCTTCCTTATCTTTGAATGGGGATAATACCAACCAATACACAGGAGTTGTTTAAGGATTATACAAGGACACATACTGGACACACAGTATATATGTAATTTGTAAGATCATAGTCATGGATACAATGCCCATACAAGGCTTTAAAAAAACCTCACAGAAAATCACATGGTTTCTGTTTGCAGGCTGACATACAGTTAGTATACCTCTAGGGTATGTGTGTCGCACAAGTCAATAAAAGCAGGAGCCAGAGAGGGAATAAGAGAAAAACAAATTAGACTCTGGGTGCCCCAATTGGGTGGCTGAATACTATTCCTTTCGAAGTAAAAAAACAGCATGCAGATATACTCTTGTGTTTTAATAATGCTAAGCCTCATTGTTTTGGAGCACACATAAAATGTAAGTCCACCAAAGGAAATGCTGCAGAAATTTCATACAAATATTCACAAACGGCCAGGTATGGTGTGCACTGTGAAGCCAGCTACTTGAGAGACTGAGGCAGGAGGCTCGCTTGAACCCAGGAGTTTGAGACTGCAGTAAGCTATGATCACACCACTGCACTCCAGCCTGGGTGACAAAGCAAGACCCCATCTATAAAAATATACATATGTGTGTGTATATTAATATATATGTTTACATATAATCATGAATGTTACACACTGCCAGGCCTTCTCACTTACAGCTGTGTATAAAATACATGTGACTAGATGCCAGCAAGCCTGTAAATTCCATGGGAACAGGCCCTATACACAGGCACACTGAAGCTTCGAGAAGAAAAAACAGGTAACCTGACAGAAAAAAAACAGAAAGCACAGCAAGAATTCTAGCCTGAAGCTAGTGTGGAACAAATACACTATGTGTGTATTCGTGGGCGCACACACACACATACACATGCGTGCAAAAACACATAACTCAATAGACCCTGGAGAGAAGCCCTATTAAGATAATAATAGCCATAATTTATAGAAAATCTATTTTATATCAAGTTTTTCTATCTCAATTTCTTAAAAAATGAGGAAAGTGAGACTAAGAGGGCTTTGTTGTTCCTAGGCAACAGAGTTAGCAAGTGGTAAAATTTAAACCCAGGTCTTACAACTTCAAACCTACGCTACCTATGCTCCAGAAAGCACAGTGCACAGCACAATTTACAGTCATAACTAAACCTGACAAAGAAAAAATAAATTGTACTGTTATTTCAGTGAAAGAACAAAAAAAAAATATATTAACTTTTTCATCAAAATAAATTGTTAAAATATGGTTATTAAAAGAATAAACTCTCACCATCTAGAGAACTTATCCCAAAATGATTCATCTCTAAGGGTTCAAAAGAGCCAAGAATTTACTGTAACTTGCATCCACATCTGAGAAAAAAATTCATTCCTTAACTGTAGAGAAACACTTAAATACAGAAGGCAGCAATATCACTAGAAATTCTTTCACTTGGGGCTTTCATTGGGGCTTATTCACTTATTACTCTGACAATAATTAGAAATGAAAGATAAGACAAAGATGATTTGTCTTGCTCAACTAAATATTTTAGGGACAAAAAAAAAATTAAGCAAATTAAATCAATAATTATTTCAAATTCCCCACTGTCAGAATGAAAAGAACTGGCCTCCTTTCACAGTCCTCTGTTCCTTCTATCAGAGAAACTGGGGCTGGAAAGGGGGCCTCAGAGCTATGGTGCTACATTCAAACTCCCACAAAGGAGCTTCATTTTAATGATGAAAAAAACAAAGCTCAGAGGCATGAGGTGACTCAACTAATCAGGGTCTGAAAATCAGTTGCTATCAGATTCCCAACACGAATCCAGGTACCTGACTCTCTAAGTTTAGTGAGAATGTCTGAATCTAAAGACCAAATGGAGAGCCTGAAGTCAAGTCAGTGTCCCCTGGGACTCTGGGGCATTCTCCAGGGGAGGCAGGGAAGATGGCGGAAGTGTGATCTACAGGACAGATTCCCGGACGCCCAGAGAAGCCCTACCTACTGGAGCCCAGTCAGCCTGCTGGGCTGCTGGGCAGCAACTACTCAGCACGGTGGTTCCTCACAAATATGAGAGTGATTCAGAATTAGATAAGATCCAAAAACACAGGAACTACTCCTGGATGAACATAATAACCAAAAGCAAAGATAAACTACCAAATTAGAAGAAAAGATTATGGTGTTTTATGAGAAACGTTTACATATGAATGATGAAATTCAATATACCTTGGATAGAAGTAGACATTTTGACGTAAAAGATAAAGAAGACACGTGGATCTGGATTGTCAGGAAGAAAAAGACACACTAACACTTCCCGCAGGAATTTATCACTGCTTCACAAGGGATGAAAAGAACTATGTAAAAGCAATCTAGCCATTTGCTGGAGAACCAGTATGGACTGCTCTGATACTCAAGGACAGTACATGTCATTTTTAGCACAGGCAGCACAGTGGGGCTCTCTGGAGACTAACACACTACTTGTAAAGGTACCATGGTAAATGAGCAGAAAATTAATCATTTTCTTTTTTTAAAAAAAACTTTGGCAATCTGTTTGCAAATCTATGCTATATGATATAGAGAGGGAGAGACATGGAAAGCATTTATGTTTATGTAAAAATTGACAGATTTAGAAATATAAATGTTTCCAAATTTTCTGAAGTATAACTCTCTCCTTTCTGAAGAAATTGCCTAAATATTACCCTGAAATTGAGGTATGGGATGGAATAATCTAACAATTAAGTCAAAGAACAAGAGAGGAGGATAAAACACAGATAGCCTTTATGCTTTATTTGAAGAACTTTGTCCTTTCCCAGTTCTTGGATGCAATGCTCCATTTACTATAGGTTCCCTTGCTTTGGTTTTCACTAGTTATTGACAAAGTTTAATCTTATTAAATCCAAATCAACGAATGTTTACTGACTAGGTATACTGACTCTCGTATGAACCAGGAGGCATGGAGAAAGGAGTTCACATACTGAGCTTGGTGCTAGGTTCTACAGACTTGTCTGGCTTAATGCAAAGAAGTTATCTAAAAAGCTGTCATGCTAGGAATTAATGTCAAACCAGTTTCCTATCTAGAATCTGAGAGGCTGCATAGAAGTGTCATAAAGCTGCACAGAGGTGCCTGAAGCAAAATCTTAAAAGCGAACTGCACTCTCCAAGGAGTGTAGTTATAAGCTTGTTGTCACAAGTCTTTTCAAAAGATAAGCTAGCCTTGCAGATTTTATAAAAGCGGATCTAACCAATAAGATAACTAAAACACGGGCCGGGCGCAGCGGCTCACGCCTGTAATCCTAGCACTCTGGGAGGCCGAGGCGGGCCGATCGCTCAAGGTCAGGAGTTTGAAACCAGCCTGAGCAAGAGCGAGACCCCGTCTCTACTAAAAATAGAGAGAAATTAATTGGATAACTAAAAATATATACAAAAAATTAGCCAGGCATGGTGGCACATGCCTGTAGTCCC
>CAUYRT010065675.1:0-12677 GCA_963574885.1 Lepilemur ruficaudatus
AAACCAGCCTGAGCAAGAGCGAGACCCCGTCTCTACTATAAATAGGAAGAAATTAATTGGCCAACTAAAAATATATAGAAAAAATTGGCCGGGCATGGTGGCGCATGCCTGTAGTCCCAGCCACTTGGGGGGCTGAGGCAGAAGGATTGCTTGAGCCCAGGAGTTTGAGGTTGCTGTGAGCTGGGCTGACGCCACGGCACTCACTTTAGCCCGGGCAACAGAGTGAGACTCTGTCTCAAAAAAAAAGAAAAAAAAAAAAGAACGCTAGGCAGAATTGTGGGGGAATGGGGACCTAAAATTCAAAAAGCAATGTTTGCTGAACTTTTTTTTTTTTTTGCCTTCAATGGCTTTCTGAAATAGATTTTATTTTTTAGAGAAATTTTAGGTTTACAGAAAAATGATGCAGAAAATACAAAGTTCCCATATACCCCCCTCCTCCTGCACACAGATTCCCTATTATTAACATCTTGCATTGGTGCGGTACGTCTGTTACAACTGATGGACTAATATTAATACAGTATTATTAACTGAAGTCCATAATTTACATTAGGATTCACTCTTCCTTCTGTACATTTCCATGGGTTTTGACAAGTGCATGATGTCTTATATCCACCATTACAGTATCACATGGAATAGTATCACCACCCTAAAAATCCCATGCTCTGCCGATTCATCTCTCCCTCCCTACCTCTGACCCCAACCTCTGACAACTCCTGATCTTTTTACTATCTCCATAGTTTTGCCTTTTCCAGAATAACATACAGTTAGAATCATAGAGTATACAGACTTTTCAGACTGGCTCTTTAACTTAGCAATATATATTTAGGGTTCTTCCATGTCTTTTTGTATTTTGATAGCTCATTTCTTTTTACTGCTGACTTATATTGCATTGGGTGGATGGACCCCAGTTCGTGCTGGGAAGCCATGTGTGCTGCAGGGGCTGTTCTGGGAGAAGCCGTGCACGGTGGAATCTGCCCAAGCACCACAGAAACCAGAAAGCAAAACCTTTCCCTCCTGCACTCTTCCTCGTGCTCTCTACTGACAAAGCTTAACATCATGCCAGCTGGCAAAGAAAAAGTATTTAAAAGGCCCAGATTCATTTTCACGGAGCAAGCAAAAAGGATGGTGTTGAGGCTGCCAGGCTGTAAATCAATAACTGGCACAACAATAATCTAACCTACCGCAGATTATTGGACTGAAAGGAGAAACCAGGGAGCTGAAATCTAATTACTTGTGAAAAGCATCCATCCAAGCTCACTCTCTGGACCAAAGCACTTCTTCTGCTGGACCAACGAGTCCAAAGCGCCTTCCTCAAATCTGTTATGCCAGAAGCACCGAGGAGCTTATAGTACAGATTCCTGGGCTCCAGCTGCAGCTGACGAGCTGATTTAAAATGGAGACAGGCAGACAGGAATCTGTGTTTTGAACTTCTACTTCGCTAACTTAATGTTACCAAAAAATGGTGTTCTTTCCCTACTTTATATCAGCAGGAAAGAAGGAAAGCCCATTGGTAAGGCATTTAGGTTTTAAATCAGTGGCCAAAGAATGGAGAAGGGGAGTTTATGCTCAAAGGCACCTTCTCCCTGAGCAAGGAGGTGATCCGGGACGGAGAGGCGTGTGAGCACGTGCGGGGTGGAGTCGCAGACACGCTGGCGCAGTTCGTGTACACGCCCCTTCATATGTTGCATGCACAGAAACGGTGGCCATTTCTTTTTAGGGGAGGGTTGTTTTAGTATTATGATATGTTAATAAGCCAAAGGTAACTGGAGGTCGCCGGTAACTGGAGGTCGCCTGCTCTGGCCTGCCTGGGTTTTGTACAGGTCTGGACTTCCTCTAGCTTCCCAGGGGGTCATGTGACTGTCTGTGGCCTCAGGCCATCTGGTGTCCTTGAGCAGCTGTGCCTCCAGATAAAGAGACTAAAGAAAAACTGTTAAAAGATAGAAAGAAAAGAGAAGGGGGAAAAAAGCTGCTGAAGTTTTCCATTTGCTTTGTCAGGACCCATCCTGGTGACATTAGCACACTCAAGTTTAAGATTCAGGAGCTCCTTGAGAATAGGGACCGGTTTTATTCATTGTCATGTCCTTGATTCACAGCCCAGCATCTGGCTTTTACAGGGTGTGCTGCAGACTGGTTGGTTCCTGGTTGGCTGTGTGGTTGAGCGACCTGATTCACACCCAGCCAGCAGGGACTGGTCGTGGGCTACACTCCCGCTGCACTCCAATAATGTACGGTTGGCGAGCGTGTCCCTCCACTATTGTTGGTAAAACCCAGAGGTGACACAGCCTCACTGGGATGGAAGATAGTGCTTTCCAAAGGTGACTGCAGCAGTATCTCCCATCCCACATGTCCTCCCACAGTGTGATCTCACCACCCCTCCATCAAGCGGTGAGGTCTATGTCTCCCACCTGTGAATGCGGGCGGGCATGGGACACGCTCGTAACTGATGGGATGTGCAGAAGTGATGCTCTCTGGGGCTGACTTAGAACAGCAATGCAAGTTCTGCCCTGTCCTTGGGACTCTTGCTTTTGGAGCCTTGAGTCTCCATGTAAGAAGGACCCTGATGCCTCCACACTGTGAGGAAGCCCAGGCCACATGGAAAGGCCACAAGTGGATTCTCCAATCAACTGCCCTGGCTGAGGTCCCACCTAAGGGCCAGATCACACCTGACAAGTGAGTGTGATGTCTCCAGGATTCCAGTCCCCAGATGTTGAGTCAGGCTTAAGCATTAAATCTTCCCAGCTGAGGCCTCAGGGCCATCCCACTGCCTTGTCCAAATTCCTGACCACAGAATCTGTGAGAGTAATAAAATAGTTGTTGTAAGTGTCTTAGTTTGGGGGCAATTTGTCACGCAGCAATAGTAACTGCAACAGGTTGTGAGCACTTCCGGATCAGAATGGCCAGTCCTCTCATCCCACAACTCATATCCACCGAAACACATGAACTTACACTTTAACCTTCCCTCTACCAACTGCACTGCTCAGATCTTCCTTCCCTTCTGCCAATAGCATTGTAAAAAAAACCCCAAGCCTCCTAAACTGGTTACATTGTCTAATAGCTCTGTTTGAAGGGCGTAAAAAAGCTAGTTTAGAAGGTCTCATTGCTTTAGCAATGTCAGGGAGGCTTAATAAAGCAACACGAAAACCTAAACCAACATTTTTACTTTCCAATCTAAGAAGGAAAGCAGTACATGATCACTTGTGCCACAGCAGTATCCAGGAATTGGCCACGTAATCGTCAGCAAGCCTCTCAGTCTGGAAGGTCAACAAGAATCACAGGAAAGAGGAAATCGTTAGGGATCCATAAAACCTATGTTCAAAAACAGGTTCCTCCAGACAGAACCTCTGTGGTTGTCTGTGTGGTCTTGAACAATTTACTTAACCCCTCTGAGCTTCAGTTTGTCCATCTCTAAAACAGGATTATCTAACGACATTCCTAGCCCACGGCGTTGTTACGCTGACCAAGCGAGGCGTTAAGAGACGTGAAAGCATTTTTTAAAGCTGTAAGACAAAATATGAACGGTTGTTATAGCTTCCCACTAAGGAGCGCTTCAGAAAGATGAGAGATAATACACAAAATAAGGTGAAAATGTATCTAGGCAATTTAAGACAGGGTCAAAAAAGACAAAGTAAAGCAAGATGTCCTCTATGGACATTTTCCTTCTTAAACTGACATGCCTGGCAGACACAGTGTTCGTCATTTACCTGTTATGGGGCTAGAGGGACCAGGCAGTGACAGTAGCGCCACTTCACCGTCCCCCGCAAATGCTATTTGTGCCAAGTCCTGTGCTGCCTGGCTTTGCAGGCTCATCTTCTGCTAAAGCGCTTCCCTCCCTAACACCCGCACTTTCCGAACAAGCCTGTGGCTGCTTTGCAAAGGCGCATTGCCAACTCAGGTTCCTAACGTAGGCGGCCAGTCTTCTTGGGGTCTTCCATTTGGGTTTTATGTCCAACGTGCAGCAGGCCTCGTCCACTCCTGTTGCTCAGAGAATTTGAATGCTAGTATTTTATTTTCTACTCGCATGGCTGGAGGGACCCTCAAAGCCCAGCCAACTCCATCATTTTACAAATGAGAAAACCAAGACCCAGGTGAGGAGCAGGCTCACAATTAAGTGTCACAACACGTTACAGAACAGAGCTCCTCTTGCCATAAATAGTTTCCCCCAGTTATTCCCGCATCAAGCATGTGTTCCAGACTCTCAAATCCAGCAGCCTGCTTGACATCTCCAGATGGATGACTAAGAAGTTTCTTAAACTTAACTTGTCCAAGCAGAACTCTTGATTCCACCCACCTGAGCTTGTTCCTCCCCCGGTGCACCCAGCCTCAGTTAATTGCCCAGTCGCCCAGGCCAAAAATCCCAGGAGTCATGCTTAATTTAGTTTTTTTCTCTCACTTCCTACATCCAATTCACCAGCAAGTCCTGTGGCTCTGCCCTCAAAATACAGCCAGAATTTGCCTAGCTCTTACCGCTTTGATGACTATCCTCTCACTTGGGCTCCTACCGTAGCCATCCAACTAGACTCCCTGCGTCCCCACCTGTCTGCCTTGAGTTTTGTCTCCAAGTAGTAGCCAGAGTGAAGTTTTACGACCGTAAATTGGATCATGTCCCTCCTCTAGTCAAAGGGCCCCAGTGGCTGCCCATCTCATAATAAAATCCAAACTCCGTAGCATATCCTTTAAGATCCCACGTAATGGACCCTGCCTACTTCTTGAACTCCCTCTCCCATTGCTGACGCCTTAACTCTCTCTATTCCATGCTCACTGGCCTTCCTGCCATTCCTGGAACGCACCAAGCTCATCTCTATGCCAGGGCACGAGCACTTGCTGTTTTCTCTCCTGAGATGCTCTTCACCCACTTCTTCACGTGGATCATCTTACTTTATCCAGGTTTCTGGTTAAACCTACCTTGACCATTCTATCAAAGGGTATACCCCACCGGTCACTCCAATCCTTTATCCTGCTTTATTCTTCTTTATAGCACTATCTCCACAGGAAGTTAGTTATACATTTGTTCCTGTGCTTGTTTACTGTGTGTCATCACCACTGATACTTGAGCGCCATCACCATGAGGTTGGGATCTCTGTCTTGGTCCCTTGCTTTATCGAGGGTGCCTAAAATAATGTCTATCATGTATCAATCACATAGTACAGCGTCTATCACAATATTTATTGAATGAATGAATGAGTGAATGAATCAGCAAACTAGCATATAAAATTAGGGACAATTCAAAACTTTTTGAGAAACAACTTTTAGGCTTAGCACACCATAGTCATATGTATCATTTCTTAGCACATGGTTGATGCAGAGGCAATTTTGTCTGTGATGGATTTGCCAAAGGGCCACAGTGCTTACAAAGAAGAGAGAGAATGAAATATTTTTAAATGCATTTAGTGCAAGGACTGCACTCTCTAGGCACTGGAGCTCCTGAGGGTCCTTGTTTTCCTGTGGCATATTCGTGTATAGGCTCAGACCTCCACGCATACCCAGGACATGCAGCTCCCAGCAGAGAGGTGGGTCAATTCCAAGCAGCTGAAGCTTTCCATCTGTGAGACATGACTTAGAGTCTCTCCAGAATCCATTTGCACATGGACCTCCCGGAATTCCCTGGCAGGAAGGAATCGGACCTGCAGGGGGAGCTGATGGCATGCGTCCATTCTGGAAAGCCTCAGAAAACTGGGGTCCAGAAAGTTAGCTATTTCTTCAAGTAGAACAGATTAAAGAGGTCATTAAATTTTATAAACATCCAAGATGTTCTCTTACTCCTGCCAGAATTTGAGAAATTGAAAGATTCTTAAGACTCAAAATCTCAAGCGGTCACATTGGGTTTATTACAGCCTGTTTACGGCGAATTTTATCTGAACTCTGGGACCACTTTCTCTTTGTGTATAGATTTGAATGTCCTTCATCACCTTGTCTACAAACATCACCAAGGTGGTGGCTCCAAAGGATGGTTAAGAATACCCAAGAAACACTCTATCAAAATTCTGCCTGGAAAAACACAACAAGCCGGCTCTCATCATCATGTAGAAACTTCTGTGGGTTTGAGAGAACCTCAGAACTTTGCTTCATGTAAACAAGAACAAAACAATGCGACCTTTGTGTTCAGAGATCTAAGAACACTAAACAAAATGGATATCACTCTACTGATATTTTATTTACAACACTATAGCCAAGTCAGATTTAATTATCAAATCTTGCTTCTAATGTCACACTGGTAACTTCATTAAGCTCTCATGAAGCCAGTCTTTTTTGTGGGTGATAAGGCTTTGCTTACACTGACTCCAATCCTTCAAGGCAACCCTTGAAAATGACAGTAGGTCCTGTTTCCAATCCCACTCTCACCCTAGCAAGGACCAGTGAAGTCAGAAGGAAAGGGGGACAGTTCTGCTCAGCCTGGCGCTCCCCATCAGATCTGGGAAAGGGCGCGTCTCTCCCCTGCATGAAAGGCAGGAGCAGATTTTTGCTCAGGAGCAATGGGATGGGGTGACCCTCCGAAGGCAAATCTTCAAGTCTTCCCAGTGTGGAATTCAATTTTGTGAATTCCTGGACTTCCCTCTTAAGGTCTAAACACCAAAAACACAGTCATATAAAAATAAACTTTGAAAGATTGCTCATTCCCCATCTGCACCGTGACATATATGTCAGTGTATCTGACGTGTCCTCAGATCTCACCAAGCTGTGACTACGAAACAAGGACACATCTAAACTGTAATGACTCTGTCTTCACCTGCCCAAAAGAGCAGAAAAATCGGGCTCCTTCTCTAGACTCCCTGCCCGAAATTCCATATTTACCTAATATTTCTTACATAATTAACAGCTATGAAAGGATACATCTTACAACTAACACCAGAAATTAAAAACACAATTCTCGGGCACCTCAGTTCCAGGTGTTGGCTGTTCCTAGTTGTCTGATCATCACAGCCCATGTGCGGGTGCGTTCCCAGGATGGATCCACTCACCTGGGCATCTCCTCCAGTTACGTGCCTTGCTGCCATCACACACTGCTGAATCTTAACTTACATGGGGATCCCCAACTGTCATTTAAAATGTCATTGCAACAGTACATTACACTACTACAGCACTGAGGCAAGAAGTTATTTATACGCCAAACGCTGCCTCTCACACACCAGTACAATAAGATGCAATACACGCTGCCAAATCACTCGGTATATTCTCAGATTTGTCTAAGTTGAGCAAAGTTAATGCAGTCAGTCCTTGACTAAAAAGTGACTTTTCCTTGGACTCCAGAAGAACCACCTATCAAAATCTCCTGACTGATCTTCAAGAAAATTGATGGTAATTCCACTAATATGTAATTCAATTGAGGAGGGGTATGGGATGAGACTAGGCATTTAACTTAACAGGAAATGCAGACACATAAACCCAAAACGTGCTGGTCAACTGTGAAGGCCGCATCACCTGGCACTGTGCGTCCTTGCCAACCGTGGCAGGGAGTTCAAAAGAATCTTCAGAGTCTGGATAGGAAGATGCTTAAGCAAAATTTTTAACTATACCCTGAAAAAGAAAGTGACCTGTAATTAATGATGTCGATAGATGTAGGCTACTGTTAATTTCTTAAAAATGTTTTTAAAAGAGCATATAGTCATTCTTTGATTCTCACAAAGCTGTTATGAAATCAATGGTATCGTTTATAACCTCTAACATTTAAGGACGACGAAGCCATGTTGCCGGGAGCCCACAGCTGCTTTCCCGGGCCACTGAACCAGTCCCCTCCTCCCCAAAGCGCCCCTGCTGCTTCTGCCAGGTGAGCAGGAAACTCAGACGCTGATGCCAAAGGGTACCACCAGGCTATGCCCACTGGGTGCTGCCACCCCAGGGCTTTCTGGCTTTCTTGCTATCTCCACCGCTGAGACTGGCACCGCCAGGCCACGGCGGCCCTGCAAGCTCCAACCTCCACTTCCTCAGTATCAGGCTGCTTCCTACAAATTCATCTGGAGAAAGGGATACACAGCTACATTTTTTAAAACCATTGAACTGATTTACCTCTAACGTCATTTTGGTTCAACTGTTCTATGATTCACTAAATCCATATGCTGCTTTTAATTGAGTTGACATAGTCATTGCTTTCTTTACACAAAGAGACTGAATTAGGGGGAGGGTAAAGGGCACAGCAGGACTCGGATGACTCTAGCTCTGGTCCAGTGGTTCTCAATTGAAGCTTAAAAAGAAAGAATACATGAAAAAAGATGTTTACGCTCCATCCCAGGATGGTTTTCATCAGAATCTCTGGGGGCAAGCTGAGGAATCAGTATTTGTTTTTTCTGGTTCAAGTTCTCTCATGGAACATCAGTATTTTTTTTTAAAAAGTCTCTCAAGGTGATTCCAATGCAAAGCCACATTGAGAAGCATTGATTTAGTGGGAAAAAAAATCCACTACCGCATGGCTCTGGGGAACCCAGGGACTCCCAGCTTCTAGGCTCTGTCCTGTCACTCAGGCAAGCCACTGAGTTCTTGGGCCCAATTTCCATATCTGTAAAATAAAGGGTCTGGGCTGGAGGATCACTTCTTCCTTTCAGATCTGACGTTTACGCTAATGGCAAGTCTCTGTCACTGTGTCCGCGGATATTTCGTATAAGGATGCTTAGAATTGCACTTTGTACTAAAGCTACCAAAGTAGATCATAACCCAAAAAGTGACCTCTTTTTGCCCAACATATTAACCTTTTTTAGGCACCATTCCTCTCCTGGCTTTACAGCTCTGACGCTTAGTACCGTCACCCTGAGCGCCTCCTCCCTGAAGGCCTCTAAGTGTTGCATTCACCAACCACGAGACAAAGTCCTCAGTACGGGATGAAAAGAACCCCAAGAACAGGTGAAGAACAGAAATGAAGAGGGACAGAGGAGGATCTCTTGGGATGACTGGGGGTGGAGGCAAGTGAGACTCAGATTCCCAACGTCCCCCAGGTCTTTGTCAGTCTTCCCGGACTTATCGTCAGCGTATGAAATAAGCATGTAAAGGATCTGGCTCCCTTGGCTGTGAACGTGATGCATTCAGTATTCTGGACCTGTTGAGTTTGACACACCAACTTTTCCACAATTGCATCTAGAAAGGTATGGCCTCCAGGAACTCTGAGATTCTTCCGGATTTTTCACTCATGCTAATGGCAAATCCTGTGATGGTGTATGCAGATATTTCATGGGAAGGGACATTGGATGTGCACTTAGAGGGGGCGTCTATCAGGCTTTAGGAAGCTATCCTGGTGCTTGTCCAATGCCCCCATGACTTTCCTGTCAATTTCTTCATTCATGACACACATGCATTCATTCTTCATTTATTCATCCCCCTCTCCTCTCAGTTCTCAAAACATTGCATTTGGGACTCTTTTTTTGGCATTTATCTTCTCACATTGTATTTTGTCACCAGTGGATGTTGAATAAATGAATGGAATAAGAAAGTATGTAGTGTTTGACAAGCACTCCCCAGCAAAAAGTAAACATAAAAAACACAAAACAGATATAAAACTCAATGAACTCAGAGCCCTTACAATGATGAAAACAATCTTTGGGTAGTTACTGTAAGGGCAATAACAATAGCTGACCTTTTTGTGTCATTGATAATGACATGAGCACATTCTATTTGTCAGGTATGCTGCTGGAAAGCTTTATGTGCATGTTGTGTACATAATGTATAGACATTATCTCACTTATTTATTATTTTTTAGAGACAGGGTCACATCCTGTCACCCAGGCTAGAGTGCAGTGGCATATTCATAGCTCACTGTCAGCTTGAACTCCCAGGCTCAAGCGATCCTCCTGCCTCAGCCTACCAAGTAGCTCAGACTATAGGCATGCACCACCATGCCCAGCTAATTTTTAAAATTTTTTGGTAGAGATGGGGTCTTGCTATGTTGCCCAAGCTGGTCTCAAACTCTTGGCCTCACTGATCCTCCCACATTGGCCTCCCAAAGTGTGAGGATTACAGGTGTGCACCACCATTGTCTCATTTAATCTTCACAACAACCCCAGGAGGTAAGAATTATTCCCATTTCATATATAAGGAAACTGAGGCTGAGAAGTTAGGTCACTTCTAGAAAATTGCACAGCTGGTAGGCAGCAGCTAAAATTCAAAGCTGGGTGGGCTTGACTCCAAAGCCCACTCTTCTGTCGTGCCACTGGCAGCAACACTGTGTCTAGTCCAGTGCGATAAATGATGTTCCTACTAGTGATTCTGAATCATCATTTCATTTCCTTGTCTCAGAAAGCACAAAGGTGTGTACTATCATTTGGAAAGGGTCCTTCCCAAATGGTCAAAATTAAAATGTTTTAGTTGGTTACTTTTTAATTAAAAAGTTCATAATTGGCCGGGCACGGTGGCTCACGCCTGTAATCCTAGCACACTGGGAGGCCGAGGCGGGCGGATTGCGCAAGGTCAGGAGTTCAAAACCAGCCTGAGCAAGAGCGAGACCCTGTCTCTACTTAAAATAAAAAGAAATTAATTGGCCAACTAAAAATATATAGAAAAAATTAGCCGGGCATGGTGGCGCATGCCTGTAGTCCCAGCTACTCAGGAGGCTGAGGCAGAAGCATCGCTTGAGCCCAGGAGTTTGAGGTTGCTGTGAACTAGACTGACGCCACGGCACTCACTCTAGCCCGGGCAGCAGAGTGAGACTCTGTCTCAAAAAAAAAAAAAAGAAAGAAAATTAGCTACAATTAATATATAACATAAACATCCAAAACCAAATCACATTCAAAAAACACAATTGGAAAAATAATTGATTCTTATTCGCCCTGTTAAACATCTTTCTATGTCTGATACTACATAGATCATGTAGTATCATCATTTCTAGCTACTGAAGCATGAAACTGTAAAGCAACGGAGTGGTATGAGTTAGTTGCTCCAACTTAATTTCTTTCTTGGTTTCTGTCCACATTAATTTTTTTTCCTTTAAATCTTTCCACAACCCCTAATTGAAAAAGTAATATATGTTCAACATGTTTTACAAATGAGCTTAGAGAAAAACTTTTCTATAATCTGACCAGTCAAAAATAACCACTTAATGTTAATATTTGTCCTTCTAGTCTTTTCTCTAAGCAAATGTTTATATAAAGTACAATTATGAGCCGGGCACGGTGGCTCACGCCTGTAATCCTAGCACTCTGGGAGGCTGAGGCGGGCGGATCGCTCAAGGTCAGGAGTTTGAAACCAGCCTGAGCAAGAGTGAGACCCTGTTTCTACTATAAATAGAAAGAAAGAAATTAATTGGCCAACTAAAGATATATATACAAAAAATGAGCTGGGCATGGTGGCGCATGCATGTAGTCCCAGCTACTTGGGAGGCTGAGGCAGAAGGATTGCTTGAGCCCAGGAGTTTGAGGTTGCTGTGAGCTAAGCTGATGCCACGGCACTCACTCTAGCCCGGGAAACAGAGTGAGACTCTGTCTCAAAAAATAAATAAATAAATAAATAAAGTACAATATGAATAAACCATTTTATAATATTCTATTTTCATTTAACTAAGACAGTATGAACATTGTCCCCAGTCAATTAATATTCTTTTATAAATTTTTTGTGATTGCAGAATAGTCCATAATGTGGATAAACTAAAACTTATTTTGCCAATTCCCTATTACTGAACATTTCTAGTTGTTTAGTGGTTGGAGTACTTTGGTTTTTTAAATTGGGCAACACTTCATTCCATAAAATGGAATGAGTATTTCTGTTTTTTTTTTTTAACTACATAAATAATGCTTTGATGCTTGCATATACATCTTTGACCACATTTATTTACTTTTTTGTTTTTGAGACAGGGTCACCCTGTGTTGCCTGGGCTAGAGAGCAGTGATATTCATCATAGATCATTGCAACCTCAAATTTCTGGCCTCAAGCGACCCTCTCGTCTCAGCCTCCCAAAGTGCTAGGATTACAGGCATGAGCCACTGTGCCCAATCTTTGCTTACTTCTTTACAATAACCTCCTAGAATTGGAATTGCAAGGTCAAAGAGTATGTATTAATTCTTTTCAAGATTTTTATGCATATTGACAAAATGGCCTCTAAAAACACTGTAAAAAATTCTTATTCCCACCAATAATAAATTATTACAGTAAATATGTTAATCAAACAACTGATGTTTATGTTTGTAAGGAAGTAATATTTTTTAACAAAGCAAGTTTATCCATAAATAAATACTAATTACATTGGATTCTGCTTATCCTAAGATTTCTAGGATGCTTATTTAACTAAATATTAAAAGCAGTAATTATTTCAGTTTTACATTTATCAAACCTTATCTCCATCCTCTAATTGCACTAAAAAATCAGACTGAGCTGTTATGTGTATCTGTGAAGAATATGACTCATTAATCTCAATAAATAAATAGTACTTATGATACTTCATTGATTTCAAGATTTGGGATAGGAAAATATCATTACCCTCAAATGACAATATAAATAACCACTACTGCAAAGGAAAAGATTAAAGTGGATAAGAGATATATCTCTCGCAAAATTTGCCCCCAAATTTAAACTCCCTTTTGTGTCCTCTTTTTTTTTTTTTTTTTTTTTTGAGACAGAGTCTCACTCCCTGGCCCGGGCTAGAGTGAGTGCCGTGGCATCAGCCTAGCTCACAGCAACCTCAAACTCTTGGGCTCAAGAGATCCTCCTGCCTCAGCCTCCCAAGTAGCTGGGACTACAGGCATGTGCCACCATGCCCAGCTAATTTT
>CAUYRT010065676.1:0-16051 GCA_963574885.1 Lepilemur ruficaudatus
AATTAATTTCTTTCTATTTTATAGTAGAGACGGGGTCTCGCTCTTACTCAGGCTGGTCTTGAACTCCTGACCTTGAGCTATCCACCCGCCTCGGCCTCCCAGAGTGCTAGGATTACAGGTGTGAGCCACCGCGCCCGGCCAGTGTTACTGTTCTTAATGGCAATGACTTGCATACTTAGATCACTTTGCAGCTCTTTGCATTTGAGGGTCAATCTATGCTGGGAAAATGCCCACATAGAAATAGCAGGACTACATGTATCACCATTTGTGTATGATATCAGTGTTTAAAATAGGTTGTTTTTCTTTAGATAAAACTTACCTGTTTTTAATTTTCTTGTAGGTGGGTACTTAGCACGATATTCTAGGTAGCAACACTGTTTAAACACATATTTTACCAGATTATGAGGTTTCAACTCACGGAGGGTTTAACCTATTCCCTACCACCAGCCATTATTTTCAGTTGTTTTTTTCAGTTCACTTTTCCCTGACTCTTAAGAATGTGTTGGACAAATTTTATAATTTTTGATCATTTTCTGTCATTAAAATTCAGTTCAGTCCAGTTTTTAAGCCTACATCCTTTTATTTTGCCTTCCCTCCACCCTTGTTTGCCTAGACTTGCTGCCTGCCATTTGAAAGAGAGGACGCGATACATAGTCAGCTGTTTCTCTTGTCTTCTCCTACCCAGGACTGGGTTTGGAATAGACATAAAGGAGGGGTGGGTATCTTCTTCCTTAGCCGGGCCCACATCAGATGTGGGGAGGACCTTCTGATCTTACTCTTTCTTCTTTTATAGCTTTTTGGCTTTGCTACAAAGCTCCACTGATGAGTGTCGGCTTTTGTCATAGCTGGTGTAGGTGGTTTACTTGGTGTACTATTCTGCTCCAGGAAGCCCTCTCCTTCCTGGAAAGAAGCAGCTTTGTCCCTTCTGGACCAGAGTGGTTCACTACTCTGGCCTTTCCAACAGGGTGGCCTCTCACTTAGGTGCTGCCTGGGATGACTGAGAGCCCCAGTTCCACCTCCACAAGGTGCTCTTTCATCTGGAGACAGGTAAACCCTCAGGATAGCAGAGACATGCCCGTCCACTTGCTAAGAGCTGGCTTGTACTGGATCACAAGAGCTGACTATTAAATTTTCCAGAATTTGTGATCTTGCTGTTAACACAGACATTACTAATAATATTATGTAAGTGAATAATCAAATACTTTATTTTAAAAAGAAAGTACTAAGTACTGAAAACATCACTTCCTGATCATTTTGCTGCATGTTATTTATTATCTATGCTCCGGATACTGCTTTGCACCTGTTGTCTTTCCATGTTGGAAAATACTGTATAATAGCAGCGTGCTGCTACACATCTCTCCCTACCCCACGTTCAGTAACTTCATACTGGTAGCTTGAAATTGGCCACGTTGTGAGTATTTCCACCACTGAAATCAAATGCCACAAACTGTGGTCTACCTTTCCCTGACCCCCACCTCCCTGCATTGGTCAAACATTTACAGCAGACCGCTGGACTCACTGCATTTTGGTCTCTTGTGGTTCTGCTGCTACAGGTGACAACAGCAAGTATCCCTCCATTAACAATCTACACAATGAGAAAGGAACTGCCTTTTCCTTCTGAAGAGTTTTTTTTACCAAGTTCTCCCAAGAACTCTCTCATGAAGCATTTGTCAGAGAGCTGGTTGCCAGCCTCCTCTTATCATAGACACCACAGTCTCAAGTGATCCCTTTAGATCCTGCCCTGCATTTGGCTCTGGGAAGGTTCCTGTGGGGTAAGCACCTGCTCCTCATCCTCCAGGGAGGTAGTGAAGCCTGTCACTGTCACTGTCAATACTATACTTGGCTCCCTTGTTCTCATGGTCCTGCTCAGATCAGCTGGGTATCTGGAGGTAGTGGACTGTGAAAGGCTGGGGCTGCCACCTCTCAGCAAACACGTGAGGAAGGTTGACTCAGTTGTTCATGAATCATCTAGAATGTAAAGTACTTAGAGAATGGTTCTTGTTGGTTTCGGACCCCAGCTCCAAATTCTTGGGGAAAAAGAAGTACCAGTTGACCTCCTTTTATAAAAAGACTAAAAGAGTATTTTGTTTTTAAAATTTATTTCATAAAATAGACTTTTTATGTAAATATTTCACATTGACATGTAAACTCATAGAAAAGGTAGACATTCCTATTGTCTAAGTCTATAGTCTTAAACTGATTTTCCAAAACAACTGAGAGTCAAGATGGTTTTGGAGAAAGTATCTGTCATTCTCTCTTCCTTCCTTCTTTGCCTTCCAGCCACCACCCCCTTTCCCTACCACCATAACCCTGTAATTGGGTCTGGTTTAGGGTTTACCTTTTATTAAAGATAATGTAAGTAAATAAACTCTAAGTGTTTTTCTTTGGGAAGTTAGTGTTCTCTTTGTATGTGGGAAGTCTAATGCTCCTTGAAAGAATTCACTACTGAAAGATGACAAAAACAAAAGATCCAAAATTTAGGATTGTAAGATCTAGATATTGATGATCAATGTTTGTATTTTAACTTAAGACTCTTAATCTGATTTCCTTAAGATGAAAATCCCCCTTTAAGAGAATATAGTTTATAATACATTTTCACTACCTTGAATTTATTAATTTCAGTAATTTAATCTTGAGTTTGTCCCGCACTGTTTGAATCTAGGGAGAAAACATGTTGGAAACTGTACATAAAATTGGTTTGTCAACAATTTTGAGTTGCAGTGTAACTTTCACCATGCTGCTTAATTTGTCATCCATAAAATTGGGATGAAATCCAAACCTAGAAAGTAATATTTGACTGTAATAGCAAGCCATACAGCATTGCTTGATCCAAATAAAGCACACTTGATCGGTTCTGTCATTTGCACATGTGGAGAGACTTTTCGCAGGCTGAGTAACTCCTGATATTGGATTCTAGACTTAGTCATGTCACTCTTGCTTGTTGGTGCCATGGAATAATTAGCCTACCATGTAAGGACCCTTCTTGAGGCTGTCTTCAAGAGTAGGACCTACTTCCTGGATTCTTATGGAATTTATATTACTCTTATATGAAAATATACTCTGACACACCAATTGCTTTTTACTTCTGATTTTACTATCATTAATAAACCACTTAAAAGCTAGTCCCTGCATTTGTTGAAATTCATATTTCAGAGCGATGCTGTTCAATGAGCCAGCCACAGGCCAGATGTGGTTATTTAAATTTAGTTAAATAACTTCAGTTAGTTAAACTTCAGTTTAGTTAAACTTAAATAACTTATTTAATTAAATAATTAAATAAATTCACTTCTTCCTTTATTCTAGCCACATTTCAAGTGTTCATTGCCAACAAGTGGCTGCCTAGTGGCTACCATATAGGACAGATATAGAACATATCCTTTGTGGCAGACGGCGTTGTTGGACAGTTTTGCTCTAGACTAAAGCTCCGCACATAATACCTGCTCTTTGGTAACTGCAGACATATGGCTAGATTTTACTGTGTTTTAAACATTTTGCTAATTCCGAATTGGTCACAGTATTTTGTGAAGAAAGTATAAAAAATAAACCTGTTAGAAATGTATAATATAGTGTTTTACCTGTATTATGGAGTATCTTAAGGTCTAGTTTGGAAAATTTACTGTAATTTGTTTGCAGTATTTTGAACATCTTTTTCCCTCTAGAAGCATTGTGTTCAAATTTAAAACCCATATAACCTATTGGAAAATATGTATGAATATTGATTTCTGCTTTTACATTTTTCACCATATAAGCCAAAAGAAGTGAAACAATCATCTAATGTGTTTGAACAAAAATGAAAGTTTCTTTTTTGAAATTTTTTAAGCATTGAACTTGAAATAGATAAAAAGTAAAGACAAGATGGAATTTATATTTGAGGATATGAAATAGAAAATGAAGCTCAGAGGCTTGACAGAATGACAGATTAGGAGGGGTAAAAAAGAAATTATTGCTAGCCAGTCTCAGGATGAAATACTAAGTCGAGGCCTCAGCCTATAAAACTAAAAAGACACGTGGAAAAGCTAAGAGAATGCCTATCAGTTTTGCAATTTAGGTTAAGTTTTTTTTTTTTCTTTAGAGGACAACTATGCCATTGTTGTTAAACTATTAAAGCAGTATTTCTTAGGTATCTTTAAAGTAATTCAGTATGACTTTGTATTTTTTGCTGTATCTTCTAACATTTGAAACTTCAGTGACAGCATGCTTTTATACTAGAGTCAAACTGAGAAAGAAGTTTGTGTTGAAATTATTGTCACTTCACTTGCTTCCAAATGTGTAAAAGTGGTTATATAAATCTTCTAAATTTCTTAGGGGATTAGGAAACTGCTTTCAGAAATGGATATCATACAAGTATCTCCAAAAAAAAAAAAAGTTCCACCTCTCTAATTCAAGTCAGCAAAGCAGTGTCCTGCACCCTGGCCCCCTTTCTTTCTTGCCTGAAGACCAGGTACAGAAAAGCGTACTTCATGCCACTTGCTATGCTAGCATAGTTAAGGCCTTTTTCTCCATTTCCTCTGCCATCCTCGTAGTTAATGCCACCATCCTTTCCTCGAACAACTGCAGTGGTCTCCTTAACGCAGTCTCTGCTTCTGGCTCTTCTCTCCGACAAACCACTTCTCATGGTCATCAAAATAAGCTGCTTTAGATCATAATTCAGATTATGTCACTCCTCTGCTATAAGCCTATTCCATTTCATTTATAATAAAGTCCAATCTCTTTTTTAAAAAATTGGAATGGAAAATATATTTTTAGGGAAGCCATGTCATGAGGAGTATAGTCTAGAGAATAATAATAATATGCTCTCTAGGCCTAAAAAAGGTTTTCTAAGTTATGCAGGTAACATATTGATAAATACTTATAAAAATTCAAATACAGACATCAATAGAGTAAAAAGTAAAACTCCTCTTTCATATCATTTCACCCATTCCATCCAATTCCTCCCTCGAAATAACTACTATCGGCTGAGCCTATAAACCCTAAGACATTTTCTAAGAAATTACATCCATGTTATATATGTTTATACATGTTATGGACTAGAGAATGGAAGAGATTGTGTAGAAGAATTCTTACGGAAGAAAGTCACATTATTTTGCTTTATTTTTAACTTTCTTTAAATGAAAACAAAAGAATAATGTTTTAAGTTACATCTTCAACTGCTAGAAAAGTAGTATAGTTAGAATTTTTATGGTCCTCTCCTAAAGATTTATGATTTTCACATAAAAGAATGAAAATTGAAAACACACCGAATCATTCTTCTAGAACTTGAAATTACAATCTTCCCCTCTACTCCTGATGATTTAGTTGAAAAGACATATTTTATTTTAAAGGAGAGAAAGACTATTCAAACTTTTACACATACACACTGTTTACTAAACCAATACAAACTTGTTATAAATAAATTATTGCAGAAATATATAGAAAGTGAAAGAAACTCATAATCTCACCCTCCTTTCCCTCCAGAGATGATCCCTAATATTTTGATAAGTGTCCCAGTGGGACACATATGTCTGTCTGTGTGTCTTTGCACATGCATATATGTATGTGTATGTACTAAACTTGGTATTCAATGAAATAGGAGTACATATGTTTTGATTTCTTAATTAGCATACTGTGAAGAGCTTTTTTTCCTCCAGACCCTACCCATAAGCAGCGTGTCCCTAGCTGACCACTCCTTGCTCTCTTAGACTCGCGCTTCTGAGCGGTGGCATGCTGCTGTTCCCTGGCAGTGTTGTTATAGGTGTGGAGTCAGTTTGTGCTGAGACAACCTAGACTATAGGTTGGAGCCTCAAACTCTAAACAGTCTTGTCCATTTACTCCACGTGCCGCACAGCTATTATCATTTTCTGTTTGTTTCGTAATGTGGGAACACTTGAGGGCGCTGCTGAAGTCCAGGCTCCTCCCATCTTTTACCCCAGACACGGCCTCCCCGCGCTTCTCCCAGTTTCCTTTCTTGCCCTCGGTAGGCTGTTCTCACAGCAGACTGTTCTTTTAAAAACACATACTAAATATTATGAATTTAGGAATTCTACCCCAAATCCTCCAGCAGCTTCTCAACAGAGTCTGAATAAAATCCAAATTTTTAATCACGGACTCAACTCCTGGCTAGTTCCACGTCAAGTCCTTCATTCAGCTCTCTCATTCTGGAATGCTCCAAGATTGCTCCTGTCTCAAGGCCTTCGTGCTTGCTATTCCCGCTGCCTGGAACGGCATTCCTTCCATGTTTACACGCTGGTCTCTACTCATATTTTACCTTGTCGGTGATTTACCTGATGACCCTATTTCTACCCATCTGTTCTTTAGCTCCTTGTCTCCGTAGCACATTGGCCACCATTCCATATGGTTCTTTATTGTCTTTTTTCCATTCTAGAATGTTCATCATGAAAGCATCAACTTCTTTCATGTTTATTTCTTGTACATACCAGGTGCTCAATAAATAGTTATCTAATGAACAAGTGCATATGCCATAAGGGTCTACTGACAGTGAAACTAACATGTTTTTTCCTTATTTGTCTCCTTTCATTTTCCCAATGTCTTGGATTTTTCTGATCATTTATCTCTAGTATTAGCATGGGCACTTCAAGAACAGATAAAGGAGAGGTATTGGCCAATGCAGTCATGCATGATTAACTCTGCCTTATCATTGAGTGTGTAAAATAGTTTGATCTTTTTAATATAGTCAAATGGAGGTTTTAATTATTACCTAGCTGGATATAGCATTATGTTTTGGTCTTTATTATAGGAATTTTAAGGGATTTTGCATAACCTCTATTTTCTTAGGGGAGAAAATTGGTACAAACAGAATAGTGATTTTTGTTCCAAAAGCATTATTTAAAAAAAAAAAAAAACTATGGTTTTAGTATAAATGAAACAATTTTATTTCTAGATAATTTCTAGATAATTTCCTCCTCCTATGCATCACCTCAAATTATCATATTTAAGTAATACTCAGTGGTCCTCATTGATTTTTAAATAAATATATTCTGACCATTTTTCTTTGTGCCAGGATTTGTTATGCGCTTGTGACAGTAAAGTTTAGGTCTGATTACAAATCTGAGAACCTTCATATTTTTGAGATCTGGAACTTTGAATTAGATTAGTTGAGTAAATCATTTTCCTTTTTGGTGACATGTAGTACAGAGAAAATTAAAGATGAATTTTCACCTCTCTCCTATCTGTGAAAACTGTATTTAACTTAAAGTGAAAGGGGTGAAACTTTGGCATTTTATGACATCCCCTTTACTTACTGTTTTATAAATCTTAGAGTGAAGACAATGTTTATGACTTTAAGTCTCCAATTAAATTTAAATAAAGCCTGAAACTTTTAGTTATTTTAAACACTTGCTTGTCATTAAATTTTTGATTTAAAAGAAAAAATAAATAACCCCCCCCCCACACACAGGTATGTTTTCCTGAATATATAATAACATATTTGATCTCTCCATAAATATGTATATGGATATAGCAATACAACTTAAATCTTTCCACATTATTGTACATAGCAGACAAGCAATAAATATTTCTTGACTGGCTGAGTAATAACCCAGCCTGTTTAAGGTATACTATTAGATGTTTAGGTCTTTCTGATGAGATTGCAGTTTTCTTCAATCTGGTTGTTGCTACCACACTGACCTTTTTAAGATGCAAGTCAATCATGTTATCTCATTTGTAAAACCCTTCAAAGGCATGACCGTTCCTTCAGAAAAAAGGACAGACTCCTGCTGTTGGGACGGAAGGTCCCAGCCTCCTATCTCCCAGGCCTTCTCTTTACTGTTCTTTTCTTCTGAACTATAACTACACGGTCCATAAATTGCTGGTGCCAATAGCTCATGATGTTTCCTGTTGTCAGACTTTTGCAGATGGACCCCATTTGATCTGTAATGTCCTCTTTTCTGCTGTTTTAAAACTCTGCTCTGTAATCATTTCCTTTTGGAATTGTCTGCTTTCCCAGGTAGAAAATAGTTTGCCAACCCTTTCCCTTTTTCTGTGTTATTGTTCTACACACGTCATAGATTTTTACCTCCTGGAAGTTGTGGCTCTCTGCCTTTTATCCATCTTTGTTTCCCTAGTGGCTGGAATGTATAGTGTGTTCACTAAGTGCTTGGTGAATGAAGGATGTTTCAAAGGTCACTTTCCCTGCTTTTGCTCTTCTCCCAGGTAATTTTCTCCCTCTGATCAACTTTCTTACCTCTCTACCTCTGCTTTATCACAAATAACTGTGCCATAGTTATTTCCTAACATGTCTGTCTCTTCTGCCACATTGTGTCTTTCTTGAGGACAGGAACCAAAACTTAGGCATTTCTTTCTGTCAAATATTAGTCTATGAACTATTAGACACTCCATGAATTGTTTTGATGAAAGGCTCATTTTTCAAACATTTAAAATTAGTATTTTATACGGGCTTATGTTTTTGTTTTAGCTGAGTATCTGATAAAGAAAACTCGTGAATCCACTTATGGATTGATTTGTGTGTGTGTGTGCGCAAAGAAAACAGCACTGAAGAAGAGGACTGGTTCTTACAACCACTTCTTCCATTAGTAACTATAGGACTAAGACTGTCATGTAACTTCTAGCTTCAGCATGGAGATCAGTCTGGATAAGTGGTTCTCAAATTTTAGCTGCATCATTATCACCTGGAGGCGCTGTGAAAACAGATCACTCTGTTCCACCCACAGCATTTCTAAGACGTTTCCGGGTGTTGCTAATGCTACTGGTGCCAGGACCACATTTTGAGAACTTTTGACCTGGTCTCTCTTACGGTATTTTGCATCCTTCAGCATACCGGTAATTTGTCAATATGTGGAATCAGTGCAAAGGTTAAGTAGGCTAAGTATTTTCTGATGTCTCTGGTGAAGGCCTTTGACTTGCACAGACAATTTTTCTAATTATTTGAGTGACACTCTCTTTTAGGCCACTTAAATCACTTTCGGTTGGTTTCTATTCTATAAACTCTGTATTAAAGGAGGCACTTGGTCATTATGTCTGTCAATTTCCCTCACCTATAACTAAATCCGGCCAGTAAAATTAAGGCTTTCCTCCTCTTTCTTCTCTTTCCCCCATGTTCTTTTCTCAACGAGAATAGTTTATCTCTTCCTTTCTGCCTTAAACCTGATTTTATTCCATTACTTTTGTTGTATATGGGTAACAAAATTGGTCTATGAATCAGTCACATTTTAAAAATATATTTAATAGTTTCAGGCCTTTGTAATTGTACAAAGAGTTCCAAGGATTTTTTTTCTTACTGTTGTAATTTTTAAATTATGTCTCAATCCATTTTTATTGACTACCAGACACCCACAGAGGTTATGGGTATTCTTCAAAAATAATACTGACTTGTGATATCGAAAAGATATTATTTTCCTTCTTTTTGTTTTTTTTGGACTAGCTTTAGATCTTTCAATATTCTAGGTAACAATTTTTTTGCCTTAAAACTTTTCACAGGAAAGATTCTCAAAGTCTTAAAGACTATCATTTGCTGATTTATGACACATAAATATTTTATTAAGTGTATTACCAAATATTTCAGTTTATATTCTGAAAAGAATCAAATAAACTGTGTGCTTTTAGTTTATTCATCTTAACTAGTTTTTTTAAAGAAAATAGTCAAACCAAATATGGATGTGCATATTTGTATGTACATATCCATTTTTTAGTAGTGCTAGGATATCTTCTAAATTTCCCCATTTTCTTCTGTAGAAGTTGACTATGAAATGCATTTTTCATTACTTGTAAATATTTTTGGATTTTAACTAGGCTTTTGCTGGGTAAAAGCACTAATGTCATAAATTATATGGTAATATGTAATTATGTTTGTACTATTTAAACCTTACAGCTAAAGGTGTCACTGCACTTGATCATTTGGCTTGTAAAACAAAAAAGAAAAAAAAGCTGTAAGTTTTCTATTCTTAAATTCAACTAAGAGTACATAAACTAGTTACTCTAATAAACTTTGTGTAAAAGTCTCTCTCCACACCAACCCTAACCTGTTTTTTCAAAAAGGAAAGATCGTAGTACCTTTGAGTTTACTTAATTTTTAAAAGAATGTGATGTGAATAGAGAGTTCTCTTTCTACCAAGAGGTTTTAACAAAACAATTACTTATTAATATGTTTGAGTTTGTGATGAGATAGCTTACGTTTAGCATCTGGTTGAACTTTGCCTGGATGTAGACTAATCCAGTTATCTTACCTGTTCAGTTGCAGTTGGTCATCTGGTTTACTTAAAGATTGCTTTTCTTTAAAAGTGCATATTGGCAACAGATTTCATATGTTAATGGATATTTAATGTGATGATACATCTAGAGTCTCACTACTAATTTTAATTTTCTTAATTGAACTTCCTGAGTGTAAATTAAAGCTTTTGAGAATCACTTAAACGTGGCAGGGAATAGACTTACTGTGTTAGTTTGAAAGCATTATTTTTCAGATATAGTTGTACAAGTGAAGTGATCTACTTCTGCTATGTGTAAGATTGGAATGTTGGTGCTAAAATTTAAAAGGTTCCGCTTGTGGATTGTAGGAAGACAAATGGCACATCTCAGGAAGCAAGGAAAAATAGTACTGTAATTCAGTGTCACGTTGATAGAAATAGAAACCTTAACCAGTCATCTTTTATTTTTGGCCCAGACAACTAACTATAAAATATAACCCAGATGGTAGAGCTATGATAGTAAAGATATAGAAATGACATTTTGCTGATGAATTTTCTGCTACTCTTTGCTTCCCCACTTTCAGTTTTATACCAAATCTTTTATGGTGTAAGTTGCTTGCTTATGTATCTAAGGACAGATCCATAGGATGAAAAATGTGTTTAATGACATTTTTAGATCTTGGATTATTTCAGGAATCTTTTATTTTCCTCTTCTAATTGCCTTTTGGGTTTTTCCTCTCTTTTGCTAAACTCATGTCATGAGTTAAAGGCATTTAGAATGCATTTAATAGCATCATCCTCTGCCTATCTGTCTGCTTGTATTGGAATTGGAGAAGGCTCTAAAGAGAGCAGGGAGCTGGCATACCTTACACTGGTCTGTAGTCTCAGCCAGCTGCGCCATACTTACGCCCTGAATTGAAATGGCAAAGAAGTCACATAGGGAGTTCGGTGATAGGGATGTAAGAAATTAGGAATGGGGAAGGTAGTGAGTTTGTGGTGCTGAGTTTTTTGTGGTACAGAAGAACTAAATGATGCTTCCTCTTGGTCTCCAGCAATAGTGTCAACTGGAGCTGCCCTTTTGCCACCTTGTTTCTCACTGACTGTGTCTTAAGGCACTGCCTGTGATGAATCAGTCCCTGGGGAAGGATAGGAAAGGGAGGAAGAAGCTAATATTTATGGAAAAACGTCCTAAATTGTGTATAATCTCTTTTAATCCTCCCAATGACCTCATGAGGTCAGAACTGGGATTTGAGTTGAGGTCTGTGGCTCGGAGTTGGGACTCTGCTGCCTAACTCTAGTGCACACCGTCTGTGCTGTGAGTGTAGGCACGTGTCTATCTCTGTTATCATAAGGGTCTTATATCAAAACCTTTTGGAGAACCCAGTGTATACTTTTTTTCTCCAAAGCCATCTTAATGATATAGAGAATATACAGAGAATGCAAAAATTTTTCTTGGATTTATGTTGTGAACATTATTCATTGAGGGTTTGGGGTTTGTTTTCAGAGATGAAAAGTTTGCCTAGGTCTCTCTTAGTCACATTAAGACTAAGAAGTCATGTGTTTTTGATACATATTAACCTGCATCAATATCTAGTCAAATTTAAAAGACCACTGATAATCTTTTACAAATGCAAGATTTTAGAAATGAAGAATTAATTTAAATAACTAATGGACTATTATTATGAACGTCCACATTCTAGCATAAGATCTGATAATGATTATTGTTTGTTCCTTTGTTTAGATCTTCTATATACTTTTGGTGATTTCATTAGGGATAGCCAACCCCCCGGGCTAATTTGAAACATAGGAATATACTATGCTTGCATATTAATTTTAGCCTGGAGTCTTCTGAATATCTCCATCTTTGGGCTTTTCTTTTACACAGTCTACTTTGGTGTGGAATCTCTTAGGTCTTATTTTGTTCTTTGGATCTGTGGTCCTACATTTTTACTGTTACCTGGACACCAATGGGTGCTTTGACTGATGTTCTATTGATCGGACAAAATACAGTATCACCTGAAAAGGGTTGTAGTTGGATTGGATGCTGTAGTTGGCTTTTCACGTAAGTGTAGTTTTGTTGTATCTGGTATTGTCATCCATGTTACATAATGTGGTATTCTCTCTTATCATATAGGCAATTAGTAATACTAACCCTCGAGATATTTTTTGTAACCAAAGCCCTTGTAATTGGATACATTGACATTTTATTCAAGAATACTTGGTGACATTATACATAATATTTGCATTCTAAAATCAACTTAAGTCACTATTATATTCTTATGATGCATTGGTAGCTAAGACTATGTGTATATATATATGAAAGAAAAAGAATATCTAAACCCATACAGTAGCCCTTGCTGAGTGGCAGATACTGTAACTATCAAAAAGCACATATGTGTTCAGGTAAGAGAGTGTTTGTTTTAGACTGGCTGGACCCCTAATTACTCCCTGCAGACTGTAAAGTCCTGCTGTGAAGTCTTGCTAGGACTAAGGCCTTCTCAGGAACCAGCCATTTTTCATCTCAGGACATCTGAAGGAAAATAAGTGATTTTGAATTCTTATGTAGCTATGAGTCACAGAGGTGCTAAGGATAGCTCAAATTTGAAATCTGTTACGGGTTAGATGAAGAATTGATTTGGCTTGAGTATGTGTCTTAACTGCCTTACACACTTAGTTGGCATAAAATTAGAACCCCCAATTACTTTCACAAGCAGCTTTAAAGTCAAAGAATATACAGGTGTTTCCCTTGCTTACATATTTTATCTATGCACCTTTTGTGATTGCAGGTTCTGGAATTCCTTCAGGAACTCAATAAACAAGTAAATAACCAATAGGTTGTTAAGCATTCATTAGTTTCAGAGAGCCCCAAGGCCTTGACTAAAGGCATTTTCACACTTTAGGTTCTTAGAAGTGAGCTATTACATGAGTCAGTAGGCAAACCAGCCTGGCATGCACAGGCTGTCTCAGAGAAGCTCCTTTTCTCTAACACTTTCAGCTAATCCTTAGTTGAGAAGGCAGAAATCCAAATCAATAGTGCCTCTGAGAGGAACTACAGTGGGTGATAGTAACTGCCGGTTGTACACTGGACTTTTGATATCATCTGTCAGTTGGGTGTATCTTCATCTTTTTGGACAAATATAGACTATTCACATTCAAAAAGAAATTAGATTCTAGAATTTTAAGTTTTGACATACTTACTCTATAGAAGATCTGGGGCCCACTGGCAGAAATTTATGCTTTATATAGCATTCTTTAATGGTTTAAGGGAGGTGTAATTATTGTTTTCATGATTTCTAAATTAGTTTGGGAAAATTATCTGGAACTTTCTCAAGGGAGCATCATATCAATAAAATTGTGTAAGGTAGGTAAAAATAAGCTAAATACCTATACCCATTTTTCTTTTTCAGGCAAAACTATGTACTAGAATTCACTAAGACTATGTAGTTGTTTTCTATACTGCACTGGAACTCCAGCCCTCACATGCAATAGAAATCTTGTGGTTCAGTAATGTGAGCAACATGACAAAGTCGCTGCTGGCAGTGAGCTTGTATTTTATTAATAGGAGAGGAGATAAACATAAGTTTATTTACATAATTATGTAATTATAATTATGATCTGTTTGTGGCTCCAGCCTATGGACACTTCTTCCCAAACATTCTCCAAAAGCGAAGATATTATTTCTCATGTAACTTAGGACCAGTTCAATGGGTGGGAAACATCTGGGCTGCTTTGAGTGTTTTTACTTTCAACCATGTCATCATCCTCATTGTTTCCTTCCATTGGACACTAAGTCATTTTCTTCTACTCATCATAAACTTTAGGAGCAGCCTCATTTAGAGTTGCTCTCTCTACTTCCAAGGCCCGTCATTATACCAGTGACATCAGTATATTTGTGGAAAGCCCACTAATAGTTCTGTTACCTCCCGACTTCCAAGGTTCAGTGACTTCCTTATTTCACCTTAGCAACCTTCTCTCTGGTTAAATGGATGTTGTAATATCTCACAGCTGGTCTCACTTCACATGTATGTATCTCTCTTACTCTCCACAAACTTATCTCCTTCTACTATATTCATTTTGCTGAGATCATCCAACAATGTCATGGAGAGCTTCTGTCCATCCAGCCATCTGTCTTTTGCCAGTTCATCAACTTGCTTATCATACCAAAATTCAATTTCACCATAATAATTTTTGTTGTACAGTTGCTGTTTCCATAAACTCTTTGCTCACCTTTATCTACTTTTTCTGGGCTTAAATCTAAGCAAATGCTGTTTTTGAAAAAATTACATCATATGATACATTTTGATCACTATAAATTCATGATCATCAACTTCAATTGGGCACACAATACAACTGGAAATTCTCCTTCTGTGTTGCTCTGTTCAATTCTGTTTCTTATTCTCCTCTCCGTTTCACTCCATTCAGTTCACCCCAAACTTCAATGACTCCTTCTTTTCACCATCCCATTCCTAATAGGTGAGAAAATTGAGGCTATGTAATAGAAATTTTATCTACCATTCCTACAAATTGCGTCTTTATGCACCTTCTCTTTTTATTATTAAAAAAAGGCACTGCCCCCTGTTATGACCTGTGATTTGGATCTTACTCTGTATCACACTAATAGCTTTTATTTCTCTCTTGTGTACATTCAAATATTTCCTACCAAATTGAATCATCCTCTTCAATATCTAAATGTTTGTGTATTTTCCATCTTGAAAATAATGAAAATAATTTTTAAAAAACCCTGAACCCTTTCCTTGATCCCAAATCTTCTTCTATTCCCAGTCATATTTCTCTATCCATTCAAGCAAACTTCCTACATTAGTTTTTAAACTTTTCGTCTGCACACCTCCACTGTTGTTGTCATTGCCCAATGTGGTTTCCACTTCTGTTATTTCACACAGATGGGAGTTCCTTTGGGCACTTCTGATCTCAATGGCATAGATAAAAGGGACATCTTTAATCTACATTTTACTAACATTTGGTCCTGATATCTCTTCCCCCTTAGATATTCTTTTATTAGATTTTATAATCCCATATACTTGCATCTTCCTTTTATAGCTCTACACATGTAAAAATCCTTCTGTCCTCTTTGTAGACTCACCTTCCTCAATCCTATCCAGGTAGAAAGTATGAGATGAAGAGAGAAGACCTAGGACAGAATCTTGAGAAACTATAATGTTTAATTTACAAGATAGAGATCAATTATATTTAATGATTTTTATATGTATATGAATGTATGTACATATATGTAAATGTATACAGGCCTGCTGTCATCTCTTGAAAGTCTACTTTGTGTCAGGCAGTATTTCAGCTTTGAGGACACAAAGACACACAGTCCCTGACTTTGAGGTCACACATTGTAATGAAAGATACATATGTATGTGCTTTACTTGTGCTCATATGGTTGAAACTGCAGCGTTAGTCATTGTTGTGTGTCCTGCAGATGGCTATTTTATTTATTTTCAAAATGTGGACATGAATATTTAGAAATAGGTTTTGATTGTGGCATGTTTGTTCTTTGAAGGCGAACGTGTAATTTACTTTGAACTTTACATAAGTAAAATTTAATTTTTAAAAGTTAAACAACCACAGATTTAAGGAGGTTTATAGGAATGAAATACCAGTTTATTTCATTCTTCTAAATTGGGGTGAGAGTTAGGTTTGTGATGAGAGGGAGAAGGGAAAAGGGAATGGGAAGAAATTTTTTTTTTTTTTTGAGACAGAGTCTCACTCTGTTGCCCGGGCTAGAGTGCCGTGGCATCAGCCTGGCTCACAGCAACCTCCAACTCCTGGGCTCAAGCGATCCTTCTCCTTCAGCCTCCCCAGTAGCTGGGACTACAGGCATGCGCCACTATGCCTGGCTAATTTTTTCTCTATATGTTTAGTTGGCCCATTAATTTCTTTCTGTTATT
>CAUYRT010065677.1:0-46021 GCA_963574885.1 Lepilemur ruficaudatus
AGTTTCAGTCCTCAGTAGCCAAAAAGGAGACTCAGAGCTTGAAACTTTGATTAATACTGCTGTCTTTGAAGCTCACGGAGTCAGATTTGGGGATATCAGGGTCAAATCACCCACCCTTGCCCATCTGCCTAAATCCACCTATGATTCAAGGCCCAACTCTATTGCTGTGATGTCCACAAGGCCTTCCCTGATGGTGCCCTTGGAAATCAGGCCTGCCTTTGAACCGTCAAGGGTTTTCAGTTGTAACACTCTGATGAAATATGCTCTGTTCTACTGGGTAATCTCATTTAATATATCCCACTGCACGTTATTCTTATGACCTTTCGGTCAGGGACCATGATTGTATTCTTTGCCCTGGAATTGCCATGTTGCCTAGTCCAATTTTGCTTTTGGTAAGCTCTGAATGAGTAAAATATGTAGTTGCTAAATTGCAATGTCCTGAACTATGGAAAGTCTGGGTTCAAGTCCTGGTTTGAGTGATTGACCTGTTCTATGATCTTGGCCAACTCGCTCCACCTCCCTGGACCTTCTTCAGCTGTAGCTGAGGGAATTGGACTACATGACCACTAAGGTTCTGTGGCAGCCAGTGCCCAAGGATCCCCACCTCCTGCTGGTCACTCCCCATGGGACCAGGGATAGTTGGTATGTCACTTCTGATATGGAGTTATAAAAGGCGCCCTGGCCTTCTTGGGCATTCTCTCTCTCCTTTAGATCTCTCGCTCTGGGAGAAGTCAGACGCCATGTCAGGCGCAGCCCTTTGGAGAGATCTAGACAGTGAGGAGCTGAAGCCTCTGGCCACCAGCCTGCGAGGAACCACGAGCTGCCCACAACTGTGTGCGTGAGCTGGAGTGGATTCTCCAGACCCAGCCAACCCTTGAGATGATTGAAGCCCTGGCCCACTGCTCGACTGCAACCTCATGAACGAATCAGAACCAAAACAACCCAGCTAAGCTACTCCTGGACTCCTGACCCTCAGAACCTGTGAGGTAATAAGTATTTGTTGACTTGAGGTCATTTGTTACATAGCAGTACATAACAAATACAGGCAGTTTCTAGATCTAAAATTTCATAAGCCATCAGGCACAGTGGTTCACACTTATAATCCCAGCTACTCAGGAGGCTGAAGCAGGAGGATCACTTGAGGCCAGGAGTTTGAGACCAACCTGGGCAACATAGTGAGACCTCATCACTTAAAAATTTTTTTTTAAATTAGCTGGGCATGGTAGCTCTCACCTGTAGTCCCAGCTACTTGGAAGGCTGGGTGGGAGGATCACTTGAGCTCAGAAAATTCATGACCAGCCTGGGTGATATAGCAGGACCCTGTCTCAAAAAACATCAAAATTCTGTAAGCCTGAAGTCCCCGAAATAATGCTAATGCATTCGGGAAAAGCCTGATTTACAACAATTGTCACTCTTTCCCCCACCGCCCCCAGCCAGAATCATAAAGAGATAATACAAAAATATGTCAAGATATATTTTGGAATAACAATATTTATTTTATTTGTTTTTACAAGAGTTTCCAAAGCTTTGTTGATTTTGATTCACAGAATCCTTTATTTCACAAATGAAGGTGGAAATCCAGATAAATTAGGTGATTGGAATAATGCAAATGTTCCTCACTTTCCCAGCATTTGCATTTCCTCGGTGGTGAATGAAAATGAGGTAGAGGCTTGCTTTGTTTCGCTCCAGCCTCGCTGTGGGAAATTCGTCTTGAGCAGTGGTGATACTCGCAGGAGGAAATCTCAGGGGAGAAGAGAGGGCGCAGCTTGCTAAATCACCTCCAGAAAAATAGCTGAAGGTCAGAAGAGACAGCTGGGCAATGGGGCTACCACGTCAGGCTGGATTAAGAGGAGACTTTTGACAGGACAAGAAGTGACAAGAAGTGATTTTCTGTTTAAAATGAGACCACAGTCTATGGTGAGCAGGGGCTTGGGGAGGAAATTAAGAGCGTGGAGGGTTCATTAAGGAGGCCCTGTGTCTCCTCTGGCTGTGGCATGAGCCCTGGTGGCTCCCCAGATGAAAGCGAGCAGCTGCCGGCCTGGGAACCAAGCCCAGGACAAGGAAAGTAACCAGTCGGGGAAGACGGTGTGAAGGGGCTGGGAGAGACGGGAGAATGCTGACACTGGTGAGGCACGTGTGGGGACAAGTGTCTGTTTTGCCCACTAATGTGTCCCTAGATTGGGTGCTTCGTGGAGGAGAGTCTTCATATAGGTGTGTTGAAAGGACGGAAGTACACATGAAAATAAAATGAGGAAAAGAGGCACAGATGGGTGGGAGATGACTCTGGGAGACTAAAAGCATGTTGCTCTGAAAGCATCTGCCTTATCAAACAAGGTCTTATTGCAATATTTTCTTATTTAAGTAATATTATCCCATAGAGAAACCCCATCTTGAACTTATTAATTGCCTTTTGGGTGAAAAAGATTTAAGCCACCATGCCTGTAATCCCAGCTACTTGGGAGGCTGAGGCAGGAGGATCATCTCAGCCAAGGAGTTTGAGGCCAGCCTGGACAACATAGCAAGACACAGCCTCAAAAAAAAAGATCTAAATGGTCTTTACTGCGTGGGAATTTTTGGACTCTTTGGTGTTGCTACAGAATAAAGGAGATGTATTGGGGAAAATAGTAATAATTATAATAAGATGTGTGAAGCCAGAGGACAGAGGGAGAAGCTGGCCGGATGACCAGTCTGTGGGTCAAGTTTTTCAGGGAACTTAAGACCAGAGGTTCTTTGGCTTGGTTATTGATTCCAGCTAACTTGGCTACTTCACCAAGATCACAGAGGTAGATCCTCGCTCCTTGCAACAGATCCCTTTCAAACTGTTCGACCACACGGAGCTGAACACACTTTCTTTTGCTCCCCAATACAAGTTTTTCCTTTGTTAACAGAATAAAGACATACTCAGGGAGTGAATTGCAGAAAAACCAATCAAAATGGAAACACTGTGCCAGGGAATGGAATTCTGGAAGAAAAGGAACTCGGATGTTTTTAGTGCGCTAAGGAGCAAGTTCTCCTCTGTATATTTGTGCACCACACAGGGATTCTTCTTCTGAAACCAAGTGTTTAGATTGACGTGATAATAGATGTGTAAGTGTCTTGAGTCCAACAAACTGTTGTTTTACTGGTGGTGGCAGCAAGTATTTCACTATGCTCACCACATAACTGTCAGGAAGGGAGGAAGCAAATGTCATTGATGGTTTGCAACAACAAGACCCAGCCACAGAGTTTTGCTCAGTGGGACAGGATGAGTCAGAGTGAGTCATGGGGTGACAAGTACCAGGAGGTCTTGGGTCCTGGCTATGCTTTTTCCAATGGGATCACATTGGGGTTTGACACAGGGAGCTCAGGGAGAGGCAGCAGGTCCCCAAACAGTCTTCACTTGGCAAGTTGGTAAAGGGCCGTGGTGTGAGGATAACCCCAGATCACACATAAACCCGGAAGTAATTTCCATAGAACTTTGTGCAGCAGGACCCAAGGCTTGGATGCCAGGGCAGACATGACTGTTGATTGGGTCAGGAGGAGACTCAGTCATTTTCTGGGATTTGATTAGATATGAGGAACAAGAGTCCCAGGGCTGATCTTGGGAAAGTGAATAGATAATATTTGAAAAAATAGCTAAACTCCCCTTCCCCATCCCATAAACCAGGCTTTCCACGTCATTAGGGAAGGATGATCAGCAGAAAGTGAGGAAAGGCAAAGGTTCAGGCATTGGCCTTAGCTTTTCCAGTGCCTTGGCCTTGAGGGTCGTAGAAGGAACCACATGCATTCAACAGATCTGGAGAGCTCCCCAGGAGGAAGAACACAGCTTTTTGCCCTCAGCCCTCAGCCCTCAGACCAGAAAAGATCCCCAACCCTTAGTGGGGTAGAAGAGGTATTGGGAAGGTCAGGAGTAGAGTGGTAGTTTCCAAGGAAGGCCTCCTGTGCTCTGTTCCCTTGGGCCCTGCTCAAGGCAGAGGAACTGCCAGGGAGCTGTGGTGTCCCAAAGGACAGGGGACTGGTCTGGGAAGGTGGCAAGATTCCAGAAGAAAAATATGCCTGTGCAGTGCATCAGGCAGAAAGGCCTCGGACAGACTCGCACATGGTCCTGCCAAGGGAGCAGGAATGTTTCCTGTGTGTCTAAGAGACTTGGTTGTATATTAAATATATTCCATTGAGTTTCAAGCAGCTGTATTCTCTTCTGAAAGACGTTGAATTTAGAAACACCCCTATATGGCAATGTGATAAAAAAAAATCAGTACGTATATTAGATTTCTAGCCTACTGCTTTAAAATACATATTCTAATGAATTAAAATATATCTTGTGCAACTAACACTCCAAATGTCAGATGGCCGAGTGGAGAGGCCCGTCAGAGCAAAGCCACGTGTAAAGCCGTTAGCTCTTTGAGGATGCTCCACCAAAGTCTTTCTTCAGGGACTGTGGAAATAACACTGGCATGGGGCTTTTCATTCTAATTTATCCAGAAATTTATAATGGAACAAATATCTTTATGTCCATATAATAGAATTTAGGGTAGTTAAGAAATATCTGTTTTTCTGATCATTTCACCCAATTGTCCATCACAGCTAATAATTTAGTAACAGTAAAGGAAGCCCATAAAAGAATGAATGGATTCTACTGTCATTCATACTCCCAACTCTTAGTACATATAGTCAAGAATGGAAAAGCCATCATCAAAAACTTTGAGGATGGGGTGAAGACCCAAGGAAGTACTGTACATAGCTCATGAATCAAGGATATCTGGGCAGGGCAGCCTAGCAGAAACACCCAAATCTATAAATAATACTCAAGACAAATACCCCAGGGCCAGCCTTTGCCTGGCATAGTTCCAGCTTGCCTGTTTTCAACAAATGACTTTAGTAGCTTGTGGATAGCATAGGAAAAATGTTGCCCAATTTGGTCTCAAGTGAGTTTTTTTTTTTGTTTTTTTTTTTTTGAGACAGAATCTCACTCTGTTGTCCAGGCTAGAGCTAGAGTGCCGTGGTGTCAGCTTAGCTCACAGCAACCTCAAACTCCTGGGCTCAAACGATCCTACTGCTTTAACCTCCTGAGTAGCTGAGACTACAGGCATGCACCACCATGCCCGGCTAATTTTTTCTATATATTTTTAGTTAGCCAATTAATTTCTTTCTATTTTTAGTAGAGATGGGGTCTCACTCTTGCTAAGGCTGGTCTTGAACTCCTGACCTCAAGCGATCCTCCTGTCTCGGCCTCCCAGAGTGCTAGGATTACAGGTGTGAGTCATCACGCCCGGCCTCAAGTGAGTTTTGAGTTTCCTAAAGAGGTTTTGGTTGAAATGTGGAAGGGTGCAAATCCTACTCATATTATCACAAAGTGAACACACCCTTGTTCTAGCACCAAGATCAAGAAACAGAAGATAACCAGCACCCGGAAGCCTCCCTCATGTCCCTTGCCAGGCACTACCCCTTCCCTTTAAAACCACAGACCCGTTTAACTGGTGTAATGGAATCACACAGGGTGCATGCTCGTGTGCCTGACTCCTACCGTTCAACATAGCAGTACTATTTGTGTCGCCAAGAACTGGAAAGAGGCCAAATGCTCAGCAACAGAAATAACGAATAAGTAAGCTGTGATCTATTCACACAGCGGAATTCAACACAGCAGCCACAGTGAATGACCTGGTGCTACGCATAACAGCATGTATGAACTTCACAAACATAAGATTGAGTGAAAGAAGACGTATTCAAAAGAATATACAATTCAACGGCAGACAAAACTAAGCTATGGAGTTAGTAGTCAGAGCTGTGGTTCCCTCTGGGAATGAGAGAAAGGGTAGTGTTCCAAGGGTTTTTAATTTTAAATAGTAGCCATTGTGGTGGGTGTTTAAGAGTTAGGGTTTAGGGTTAGGGGTAGGGGTCATATTAGTATTAGGGTTAGGGTTTTAAGTTTTCCTGATTACTAATGGGGTTGAACATTTTTTCTTACATTTATTGGTTATCTGAATGACCTCTTTTGTGAAGTGTCCACATCTTTTGCTCATTTTCCTGTAGGGCTGTGTGGGTCTGTTGCTCATTGATTTGTTCTTTATGTGTTCAATATACAAGTCCTTTCTTATATCTGCAGCTATACCTCTCTGGTTATCCATATTGCAAATATCTTCTCCCACTCTGAGTCTTCCCTTTTTTTTTCCTTAATGGTATCTTTTAAAAATTGAGGTATAATTCACATACCATAAGATACAGCCATTTAAAGTGTATATTTCAGTGGGTTTTGATATATTCACAAGGTTGCACATTCGTCAGCACATCCAGAATGTTTTCAGCACCTTCCAACAAAACTCCATTCCCTTTAGCTGTCACTTTTCATTCCCCTCTCCTCCCATCCCTGGCAACCACTAACCTAATTTTTGTCTCTATGGATTTGCCTATTTTGGACACCCCATATAAATAGAATCATAGAATATGTGACCTTTTGTGTCTGGTTCTGTCACTTAGCAAAATGTTTTCAAAGTTCATTCATGATGTAGCATGTGTCAGTACTTTATTCCTTTCTGTAGCTGAATACTATTCCATTGTATGGAGATAACATATTTTGTTTATCAATTAATCAGTTCAGTTGATGGACATTTGAATTTTTCCACTTTTTGGCTATTATGAACAATGCTGCTCTGAACATTGGTATACAAGTTTTTGTGTGAACATATGTCTTCTATTCTCTTGGATTTACATCTGAGAGTGGAATTGCTGGGTCATATAGTAACTCTATGTTTTAAATTTTTGAGGAATGGCCCACTGTTCTCAAAAGCAGCCTCACTATTTTACATTCCCACCAGCAAAGTATGAGGGTTCAATTTCTCCACGTCCTTGCCAACACTTACTATTGGCTATCTTTGTGATTACAGCCAGAGGATATGAAGTGGTGTTTCACTTTGGTTTTGATTTGTATTTTCCTAAGTAATGATGTGTAGCATCTTTTCATCTGATCATTGGCTATTCGTGTATCTTCTTTGAAGAAATGTCTATTCAAATCCTTTGCTCATTTTTAATTTGGTTATTTGTTTCTTTATTGTTGAGCTATAAGAGTTATTTATCTATTTTGAATACAAGTCCCTGATCACATATATTATTTGCAAATATTTTCTCCCATTCTATGCATTGTCTTCCACTTTCTCTATAGTGTCCTTTTAAGCACAGAAGTTTGTGGTTTTGATGAAGCCCAATTTATCTATTTTTTCTTTGGTTACTTGTGCTTTTGGTGTCAAATCTAAGGAGTCATTGTCTAATCCAATGTCATAAAGGTTTGCACTTATGTTTCCTTCTAAGAGTTTTAGTTTTAACTCTGGTGTATGATCTATTTTAAGTTAATTTTGGATATGGTGTGAGGTAGGGATCCAATTTCATTCCTTGCATGTGGATATTCAGTTGTCCAAATGCTATTTATTGAAAAGAATATTCCTTCCCACCATTAAACTGTCCTGGCATCCTTGTCAAAAATCAATTGACCATTAATGTAAGGGTTTATTTCTGGACTATCAATTCTATTTCATTGATCTATATGGCTATCCTTACGCCAGTACTGCAAAGTCTTGATTGTTATAGCTTTGTAGTAAATTTTGAAATCGAGAAGTTTAAGTCTCCCAACTTAGCGCTTCTGTTTCAATATTGTTTTGATTATTCTGGGCCTCTTGGATGATAATATTGCATATGAGCTTTAGGATCACCTTTTTAATTTCTGCAAAAAAGGCAACTGAGATTTTGATAAGAATTGAGTTGAATCTGTTGATCAATTTGGGGAGTATTGCCATGTCAACATACTGTGTTCCAACATGTGAACATGGCTTTCCATTTCTTTAGATCTTCTTTAGTTTCCTTTGACAATGTTTTGTAGTTTTCAGTATACAAGCCTTGCACCTCTTTTGTTAAATTTATTCCTAGGTATGTTATTCCCTGTGATGCCATTATAAATTGAATTTTTCCTTAATTTCATTTTCAGATTCATTGTTGCTAGTATATAGAAATACAACTGATTTTTGTATTTCAATGTTGTATTCTGCAAACTTAGTAAACTCATTTATTCTAATATGCTTATTTGGGATGGATTCCTTATAATTTTTTTTTTTGTTGAGACAGAGTCTCACTCTGTTGCCCTGGGTAAAGTGTAATGGTGTCATCATAGCTCACTGCAACCTCAAACCCCCGGGCTCAAGCGATCTTCCTGCCTTAGCCTCCCCAGTATGTGGGACTACAGGCATGTGCCATGATGACCAGCTGATTTTTCTATTTTTAGTAGAGCAGCGTCTCACTGTTGCTCAGGCTGGTCTTGAACTCCTGAGCTCAAGCGATCCTCCCTCGTGAGCCTCCCAGAATGACAGGATCACAGGCATTAACCACAGCATCCAGCCACGGATTCCTTCAAATTTTCTATATACAAGATCAAGTCATCTGCAAATAGAGACAGTCTTACTCCTTCCTTTCTAATCTGGATGTCTTTTATTTTACTTTCTTGCCTAATTGCCCTGGCTAGAGCCTTCAGGACAATGTTGAATAGAAATGACAAGAATGGACATCCTTGCTTCATTCCTGATCTTAGGAGAATCTTGGGTCTTTTGCCATTTCACCATTAGGTCTTTCTGCATTAAGTATGATGTTAGTTGTGGGGTTTAGATAGATGCCCTTTATCAGGATAAGGAAGTTTCCTTCTATTCCGAGTTTGTTGACTGTTGTTATTATAAAAAGATGTTAGGTTTTGTCAACTGCTTTTCCTCCATCTATTGAAATGATCATGTTTTTAATCTTGTATTTTATTTATATGGTATGCTACATTGATTGATTTTCTTATGTTGAACCAAATAATATTGTCTTTTGATAAACAGAAGTTCTTAATCGTAGTATAGATCAATTTATCAATGTTTTACTTTAGTTTTTGTTTTGTTTTTGTATACTGTGCAAGAAATCTTTGCCTATCCCAAGATCATGAAGGTATTTTCCTATATTATCTTACATATATTTTGTTGTTTTACCTTTCATATTTAGTTCTACAATCCATCTGGAATTGATTTTTGTGTGAAGTGTTTATAGAGGATTAACACAAGTTTTGTCCACATTGATTTCCAGTCAACCCAGCACTATTTATTGAAAAGATCACACTTTCCCATTCCCCTCAGTTTGTCATACACTGAGCATGTGTGTGTGGTCCTGGGCTTGGTCTGTTCTATCATTCATTTGTCTAATCTTGCTCCAATACCACATTGTCTTAATTATTGCACTTCATAATAATATCCTTGATGTCCTATAGTGTAAGTCCTTTTGTTCTTTTCCTGTAAGATTAGCTTAGTTATTTTTGGCCCTTTGTCTTTCTGTGTAAATTTTACAATCAACTTGTGAATTCACGCATACACACAGATTATCTCCTGGAGTTTTTATTGGGATTGCATTGATGCTACAGATCAATTTTGGGGAGAATTGACATTTTTACAGCATTGGGGATCCATGTGAATTCATCAGGAGTTTTTATAGCTTTGTCTTTTCTGTGATTTTATTTAATGAGAATAAGTAAAACTAATAATAAAGATAACAATAATAATAATACAAACATTTGTAAGAGTTACTACACACTGGATATTTGGGTTGAGTGCTCTATAAGCATTATCTTATTTCATTAAAAATTAACTATTAAAGTTTGCCAAAAGTTATGAGACCTCCATGAAGAAAGCCGTAACATTTTGTTACAGGGCATAAAAACAGCATTTCAGCTAATTGCAAGGCACAGCATGTCCTTGAATGGGAAGAATTAATCATCATAAATATCAATGATTTCCAAATAAATATGTACTTTAAATTAATTCCAATCAAAATATCAGTGGTGTTTTCCTGGGGCTATACAAAAAGTATTTAGCATTTATATTGAAGAAATTCTAAATGTTTTAGAACTGACAACAAAAATCTTTGTGAAAAAAATAGTGAGGGTAGGATTCCCTTACCAGATTTTGAAATTTTCTACAAAGCGAATATAATAATTTAAAACTGTATGGTTTGGGTTCATAAATAAGCATAAAGATCAGAAGGCCAAAAGTAAAAAAATCTGAGAATATATTCAAATTTAATACACAATAAAGATGATATTTTACTTCAGTGAGAAGATGGTTTATTTAATTAATGCTATTAGCATAATTGGTTATTGACCTGAAAAATAACATGCCCAACCATTATGAACGAATTAACCCTAAATGAAACGCATAAAACAACAAAAAAGAATAAATTTAGAAGAAATTTGTTTAACCTCAGGACTGGGGGAGGGGGATGCAGTACAGAGAATGTAGAATCCATAAGGGAAAAGTCAAGTTGGACTATGAACAGTTAAAACACAAAAACAGACAGGGAAGAGTATTTGCAACATTGTTGATTGATGAGGTAATATCTGTAATATACAAGGAGTTCTTGCAGCTGATAAGGAAAGAAAACTTAACCCAATAGAAACATGCTCAAAGGACATGACCGTACAATATGAAGGAAGGTAAATGAAAATGGACAATAAATGTTTGAAAAGATCATCAGACTCACTGGACGGGGAGCTACAACATTTATCAATATGATAGCATTTCTCACTAATCATATTGGCAAGAACTACAAGACTTGATAACATTCAGTGCGTATGAAAGTGTAGAAGGAACCGACTACTTCATATAATGCTGGTGGGAGGGTGTATACTTACGGTCCTTTTGGTAAAGAAATCTGGCTGGCCGCATTTATTAAATGTCAATATTATTAAATGTCATTTCACCCAGAAAATCCATTGGTGGATGCTATACCTCAAAGGACATATGTTCACAGATTTTTTTTTGCAGCTATTGAAAATTAGTTAGATCCAGTATACTGACTACATGAGATGTCCGTAACATATTAAGTTGGAAAAGGAAGTTTTAAAGTAATGTGCGAACTCTGAATAACAGAAATTTACTCAGCATTTATTATGCAGGAGGGTCAGTTCTAAGTGATTCACAGGTATTTACTCACGGGAATATCAGGACAACCCCGTGAGTTTGATGTTCCTATCGGTCCTGGTTTATAGGTGAGGAAATGTGGCACCAAAAACGGCCATGCAGCAGGTGTGTGGTACAGCTGGAACCTGAACTCAAGTGGTATAGGGTCCGAGTCTGTGTTTGTAATCTCTCTGGTATTATGCATGTTGACCCTATATTTTTTTTTAAAAAATCCAATTTTAAAGAAGAAGGAAAAAGAAAACCTTTATACATGAAATTCTTTTATGATACATGGGATATATAATAATTGCATGAAATTTTTCTACCTTTTAATCCATTGTTTTGGTTGCAAAGATCACTGGTTCTCAAGCTTGGCTACCCACTGTAATCACCTGGGAAGGTTTTAAAATGCTGATGTCTGGGCCCCACTCCCAGAGATTCTGATTTAATTAGTATGGGGCATAGCCTGAACATCAAATTTTTACAAGCTCCCGGGTAATTTTAATGTGAAGCAAAATCTGAGAACCATTGGCATGGATAATTTAGGTCTCAAGCCCAGTTTGGCAGCAAGACCTGTGAAGCTATTTTTGCAATTGTCCCCTTAACCGCTAGATGGAGTGTTGTCCACATGACAGCATTTCTTGTGCAGCAAGGTTTTTGCAGAACTGTTTTTGGTAGGTGAGTTACCGCGGCAAGCAGGAAGCCTTCAAAGATGGAAGGGAACAAGATCTGTGATCAGGTACTCTGCAGGCTTTGGCCTCATCCTGTATCATGCAGCTCACACACGTCTTTTTTAAGTTCTGGGGGGGGGGGGAATTCTTATCATCTTTTAAGCCTGGCTTTCCCTTAAGTCAAAGAGAGGCACCCCTCCTTAGTTTCTTCCTGCCTCTGCGTCTTTACTTGGATGTGAAATACAGAAAGTCATTCTTTGTGGAAGGGCCACACCCTGTGTTGTATGACTGCAAGGGTGAAGAGGAATGAGACTCTTTGGAAATCTCTTAATTAAAAGCACATAATGGACTGTGTAGTAAATAGCCGGCAGGGGCCATATTTAAACCCTATTTATAGACGCAGATTAGTGGTGGGAGTAAGTAGGACAGACAGGAGAAAACCGTTACATTAAGAAGATCCCCGTCGCCCTCACACACAACAGTGTGATTTTTCCGGAAAACAAGTACCTCTGGGCTTAATTTTTCTCCCTTTGATCTCAAAATAAACACTAACCTCCACACTTCTTGGTCATGCACTGTTGGTTCATTAAAGAGCCGTATGCTGATTTCCTGTGAGTGTTTAATGCATAATGATTAAGGGCAAAGTCAAGAAACAATTTAAGGACAATTTTGCAATAAAATTAGCTTTAAAACTAAGTGTAGTTACTGTATTGGTCTTCCTACTATTTGGACTTTTTCCCATTGGAATTTATAAACAATATTTTCAGTGAATGTACAATTTATATATTTCTGAGAACTAAGACCTCCAACTCTATACGAGAAAGGATATGGTGTCTATATCCCAGAGCAGCTAATTAACATGAAGGACTTGAGATTTCCTTCCTAGCTATTCATCTACAAAGCAGTCTGCGAATTGTGGGGCCCTGTGGACCATCCTACCAAAATCTCTATTAGTCAGCATTCTCCAGATAACCAGACCAATTTATTATAAGGAATTGGCTGATTATGGAGGCTGGGAAGTCCCAAGGTCTGCTGTCTGCAAGCTGGAGACACAAGAAAGCTGAGGGTACAGTTTCCGTCTGAGTCCAAAGGTCTGAGAACCAGGAGAGCTAATGCTGTAAGTTCAGGTCCAAGTCCAATTCCAAAAGCAGGAGAAGATTGATGTCCCAGCTTGAAGAGCAGCAGGTAGAATGAAGTCTGGCTTATTCATCCTTTTTGTTCTACTCAGCCCTTCAATTGATTAGATGGAAATCCACTAACTTTGTCAAAGGATGCTCTACAGAATTCTATTATAATTCCTCAGGATGTTAATACAGGCAATTTGGTACAAAAGGGCTCCAATGTCAAATAAGTTTAGAATATCCTGGCTAAAATAGTTAAATAGATGTCTTTCCTGCAGGCCTTCTCAGGGCCTTTAATATGTCAATGTACTTTGCAGTTATCCAAGAAGAGGTAATGCTTTGAAAAGCTTTTCACGCTTAACATAGTATCTTGTTTAGCATTTAGTACCTCTCTAAATAATGGAAAATACTGCTTTATAAAGTATTCAGAGCAGCGACTGTGTTTTATCTGATTTTTTACTCCAGCCTCTAACTTGGTATCTACCAAACAAAGAAGTTCAATAAATGTTTGCGGGGTCTATTAAATGAGATGATGAATGAAATGGCAGTAGAGCTATGACCAAGCTGTAAACACAAATCTACACAAGACTAGCCTGAATCTATGGCAAAGACTTCCCAGACCACTCCCAGGGGGGACAGAAAATGCAAAATAAACTTTGCAAACCTTAGAGAAAAACCTCAGCTCTCATCATTATAAGAAATGCCACAGTGAGGACAGGGTAAATTTACTCTTCCTTGGTGAAGTGGATGCCAACTATGCCCTGCCAGCACCTGCCTTTCTGTCTGACCTCTGCTGTCCCCTCAGCAGGCCCCTAAGAGCAAGCCTGGATCAATGATCAACTGGAGTTGGTGTATAAATATCCCAGCTCCCTCACTGCTCAGATGGGATAACTCTCGGATGTGTTTTACACCACCCCCAGAATTCTTGTGGGGGAGGTTGTGTTTAAGTGGCCCACAGTGGCAACTTGATGACAGCAGGCTTCTTCCCTGACCCAGGCTCCTTACCCAGTCCCCTGCCAGTGTCCCCTGGGAGGTCACCCCTCACATAAGCTACTTTCTCCTGATCCTTGGCTCAGGATCTGGTATTCTCGGGGACCCCTAATCAAACAATGCTCATCCTTTCTGTGGGCTCTCTCCTGTCATGACTCCACTTAGCTACAGGACCTCTAGGCCCCTGGAGGTTCCCCCTAAATTATTTCTTAGAGTCCCAGGAGGGGAATCTCCCCTGTGCCCACAGTGCTGTTCATCAGCTGCAGTCACCCCCCAGCATGTCCCATCATTCATTCAACTGGCATTAAGGAGACACTTGGTGATGCACTTGGTACTGTGCCAGGTGCTGGGAGTACAGGTGAGTGAGACAGGCTTGCAGCCTGCCTTCGTAAAGCTTCCAGTCTTTTAGGGAAGACAAGCACAAATGACATTATCACACAAATCAACATGCAAGGATGATCTGTAATGAGCACTGACAGTTAAAACTACAGGGTGGGATGAGGGAGACTAACAAGAGGGCCTGATCCAGGCACAGGTGTGAGGGAGGCTTCCCAGAGGAACGGAGCTTATTGCTGAGATGTAAAGGTAGGCGTGGAGGTGGGGTGAGGAACAGAGACCTGGGCAAAGCAAATGGCACAAGCAAATGCCCTGGGGAGAGAAGTGTGCCCCTCTCCTTGCCAATGTTCCTGGTGGGTGCGCCTCCTGAGTTTCCTGAAGCCATCGGTCCTGTTTAAGGATCTGGAGCAGATGCAGAGAGTAAAGCATTCTTCCTAACTCTGTGCGTACTTTCTCCTCTGGGCCCCTAAACAGCTCTGCTTGTTCGCTGAGGCTCAGGAAGGTCTCTCTTGCAAATCAGCTTCATCTCCTCTCCTGCAGATTGCACCCCAGCCCCTCCCGCCACAGGGGGGATTACAGGGCTCCAGGTCCCTTGGAGTTGAGCTCGGCCACGTGACTTGCTTTGGCCAATGAAATGCGAGCAGAAGTGATAAGCTCCCCTTCCTGGGGGGAGCCCCTAAGAGCTGGTGCACGATGGTGTGCTCCCTTTCCCCTCTGCCATGGCAACTGGCTGCATCCCAGATGGGTCAGCTCCGTCTGTCCAGTACCACAATGACACATCAGCTGACACTCAGCAATCATGTGGCATAAGCAAGAACTAAACCTTTGTTGTTTTAAGCCACTGAGATTTGAGGGTTGCTGCTGTGGCATGGTTGCTCCCATCCTGACTGATTAACCTGTGAATACTGCTCCAGGAAAGCCACGCACAGGCGGGACAGCACAGCAGTTAACCACACCATCTCTGGGGCCCGGTTGCTTGCGATCCTTGCGTTCGAATCCTGGCTCTGCCACTTACTTGCTGGGAGATGTTGGGCAAGTTATTCAGACTCTTTATGCTTCTGTTTCTTCGTATATAAAACAGCAATCATTGTATTTAGTGCATATCCTTGTGAGAATTACATAATTTAATTCATGAAAAGAGCTTGGAAAATTGCCAGGCACAGAGTAAGTGCTCAATAAATATTAGCTTTATTATTAATATTTCTTCAAAAACAAACAACAGTTGGATGCCGCAGGTGGCCCAAATCCCTCCTTAGGAAAAATGTTACCCAAAGGAAACCTCACTAGCATCTGCCTCCAGGAGAGACCATGGTCTATATTAGGGGCCGAAAACCCGAATGTTTCTAAGGAGCCAGAGAGCCACATTAACATGTTTAGCTTTTTTTTCTTTTCCATGTCTGATAGAGACCTGGGTACAAAGAAAAATAGGCTCTTCTATGATGAAAACAATGGTGCAAGTGAAGTGACCAATGACAGCTGGTGCTCGGCTTCCATGATGGGGGGCTGCGGGCAATATGGGTGCCGGGGGGAGAGATGCACTGGAGAACACGTGCCCCATCCGAGGGTGGAGCTGGGGGCCATCCACAAATGCAGGTGTCGTGATGCTAGATTTTCAGGTTTTGTTGTTTTTTGAAAAATAAGTAGGAGATTCCAATGTTTAAGCATGAACGCATTTCTTTTTAAAACATTGTTTAGGCCATACAGATCACATCAGAAGGTTGGAAGCGGTCTATGGTTTGCATCCTCTGTACGGGACCCTGAACTTGCATGAGGCAGATGTTCAAACGTCTGCATCACTAAATGTTTGGGTGTTTGTTGGGGTGGCTTCCCTAGAACCTAGGGGAACACCTTCCCAAAGATGCACTTAGGCCTCCATCTCCTGCAAACGTAAAACCCCTCCCAGGTGTGAAATGACAACACTTTCAGGATCTACTGTTCTCTCCAAGTTTCCCAGACTTTGGCCCCGTCTCCTCTGAGCTCTAACCCATGTGTGTGGTCCATCCTCAGCAGTTTTTGCAAGAAGCAAGCTTCTCCCAGGCTCCTGGCCTCAAAATAGGAGCTGACAGGGGTGGAACGGGCAGAGCAGGGCCAACCCTCCTTCCCTACTGGCTCCACACCCCTCTCAGGGCCACCATGTAACAGGCACAGGTTTTTGAGGCACCTTTGAGGGAGTGGCCTGCAGCCGCAGCCCTGGCGCAACACTGCTGCTGTTTGTCTATTTGGAATTGGTCCTTCCTCCTCCTCCCATCAACTGTCTGCCAACAGCAGTGGTACAGTCCCCATGCTGGCCCTCCCGGATTCCTCCCGGCCTCCCCTCTCTCCCCCACACAACGGGAAAGGTCCCAGGCCAGAGGCTTTGGGAAGTATCTGGCTCCCCGCTGTTGTCTGTTAACCTGGGGAAACCGTGAATTCACATCAGCGGGAGTGGAGCAGCAGGTCCTTCAAAATCATCCCCAGTGACTTCTAAGTTGACACCAGGCGGATCACTTACATTTTTTTGATGATTCAGTGTCTTATCTGTAACGTAGGTGTAATAATGGCATATTCAGAAAGTCACATGCCACATCATTCATTAGCATCTCCCGATCCCCTGAGCTGCTCTCGGGGAGAGATCATGTACCACAGCAGCACTACGCCACAGGATCACAGACGTGACTATCTCAATTTTCTGGTAGCAGCCGGATGGGGAAAATGATTTTTGAGGAATGTGATTTAAAATACTTCACAATGATGCGTTAATGCTTCACATAACTGTCAAGAGTTTCTCACTGCAATTTATCTTTCCATGTGGGTTTCTCCAAATGGGGCCGGCACACTTTTCTCCCCTCAATCTGACCCTACTCCCAATTCCAGTTCCAATCCTTGTCTAATTTCTCGCACGTGGTCTAAGCCCATAGCCACACACGAACACGGGCACAACTGGTTTTTGATAATCTGGAAGTGGCAGGAGAAGGGGAGCCTTCCTGGGGAACCAAACACAGAGAACCTAACGTTCTGGAGGAACAAAAAACCTTTCTAGAGACATCCCCCCCCCCCAGAATCATCCTCATTAACATTAGAAGACATTTGCTGCCACTTTAAAAGATGAAGCTTTGTAACATGTCTGTAACTAGCGCAGAACAAATTAATTTATTTTGGGTGGATTCATACTAGCAGCAGGCAAAGCTTTTGCTTACACCTCAACCCCTCCGGCAGATACATGGGGACCGACTCATTCTTCCATGAAAACTTTGGACGTAGCAGGTCCTTAAGGAAGGGATCCTTACCAAGGTGAGAGGAGCAAACTTTCTTTTCATCTCTTGCAGGCGCCCACTGGAAGAAAAGACACCGGCTTTAAGCACAATGCGAGGACCTGATCATGTCTGTGATCTTTTGTTGCTCTCCAGGTAGTCTCGGCCCCCACAGGTGGGCATATTAGGGGGCAGGCATGGGGCTTAGGAGTGGGGTCCATCCACACACACTCGCCAGCCCCAGCAGCGCACAGCGGGGCCTCAGCAAGCCAGGGTCAAGGGGTCATTCGACCTGGGAAACTTATGTCATTAAACTAAGGTGCACCCACTAACATCTATTTGTCTAGGCATCTATTTGTGGAAATACAGCAACGCCAAGACCAATATTCCACACACTGGCCAACCCGGTCCTGACCTTCTGGCTGGTTGATGCCTATGACTTCCAGGTTGTTCAATATTTGGAATGTTTCCCTTGCCCACGGGCATGGAAGAAGGTGCAGTCATTGATGTGCACGAGCTCATTTAATCTTCACAACAGTCTCGCTGGAGAGAGGCTGTCATTCTGCCTATTATTAAAATTGAGATAAAATTCATAGAACATAAAATTACTCATTAACCACTTTAAAGCATACAATTTAGTGGCTCATTATTCCCATTTCACAGGTGAGCAAACCGAGACTCCAATTAAGGCACTTGAAATCAACTAGCCACTTGTCTGGAGAGGCAGGAGTCGCCTCTGCATCTCTGGATTCTCAGAGCTGACACAGAGTAGGTGCAGTGAATAACTATGAATGAATGAATGTTACAGCAAATGGCAGAATGAATGTCCATGAGCCCGCACTGTTCCATTTTACGGTGCTATCTCTCTGGGGATAACGACCCTTCTGATTTCTTAGATTTCGCCTCCTCCTCTAGCCCCTGATAAGTGAGCCCCCAGCTCAGAGCAGAGTGGGCAGGCAGGGGAGCCATGCTCACACAGGGGCTGGCCCCTTGTTAGACAGATGTGCCCCCTCCCCTGCCATGGCCTCTATCCAAGCTCAGCACTCTCCAGCAGCCCTGCCAGGGGTGCATGTGCTACGAGCTCTGTCCTCACTAGCTGTGTGCCTTTGACCATGTCACTTAACTTCTCTGAGTCTGAATTCCTCATCTATAAAATGGGATAAAGAACAAGGCTGTTGTGCAGATGAGACCGAGTTTCTACAGGATTTAGCATAGTGATCCTGTTCTTGTAACAGTGCAGCTGCAGAAAATGTATTTCATGATGTACGTGTACATGGCGGTCCCCTGTACTAGTCTCTCTACGTTTGAGTATTTGGAAACTCTCATAATATTTTCTAAAATAGCAGGACCCATACAGGCAACTCAACGAGGCGTGAGAACTTGTTTCTGAGGGGCAGGAAAGTACAAGCCCCACTAGCAGCGCAGGGCAGGTCTGGAAGGGTCGGAGAGGGAAGGACAGAGAACAGAGCAGAAAAGTCAATATTTCCTCCCCGTGCTCAGGAGGTGTATCGAGTTCTCAGCAAACAGAAGCCAGCTTGGAGGATCCAAGCTGAATCCACTAAACCCACAGGGAAAACCCCATTGCTGGGAGTCCTGAGAAGTCAAGAGGCTGACAGCGAGAACCCCCTCGCTCATTTCTTCTTCCTCCAGCATCCGGACTCATTCTGCCCCTCCGGCTCTCCCACCCGCACGGCCCCTCCCACGGCTGTCTCACAGAGTATCTTTCCCCTCGGTCCTTTCTTTTTAACCCGAAATATCTAACCCACTTCAAGCCTCTGTCCCATTCCTGCTTGCCCCGACAGCTGTCCTCTGAATGCCTCTGGCAGGACTGAGGGAAGGGCTCTGGGGTCCTCCTTAGTGCTGTTCATTAAATATTTCCCATTCTTTTTCCAGGTAACGGTAGGATTGGAGTTAGCCACGTCACTTGCCCTGTCGCCTGGAGTTAACTATGTGACTTGTTTTGGCCAATAAAATGTGAGTGAAAATGACACGTATCACTTCCAGGTAGAAGCTTTAGGAGCCAACGCACCGTTTGCGAAGCTCTCTCTCATGTGCCAGGCATCAGGTGACACTCGGCTAACAGCTCCTCTGTCAACCTAGGTCCTAGAGATAGGATGACGAGGGAGGGGGCCTCAGCCTTCCAACGATGGGTATGTAACATAATCAAAATAGGTCTTTGTTGTCTTAAGCCACTGAGATGGGGGGTTGTCTTGTTACCAGGGCATGACAAATGACTGGTGCAGGGTGCGTAGGACTAGAGAGATGAGAGGCCGTTAGATGAAGCTTCCTGGCCGTGGCCGTGGTCGATGATTGGTATCTATGGGCCGCAAGGGGAGGTGGAGGGCCAGGGAAGCACCGTCTCCACCAGGGGGCCTTTCCACAGTTGTTACTACTCTGGTGGGAAGGCATTGGCAGAGTCAGTGGAGCACCTGTGATTGAACATGGTTAGATGTTAAGAGGGGTTGGGAGATAAAGTGTAATTTCTTTCCATTTTATTTCCCCACCGGCCAATTCAGAGTCCCCTCCCCTTGGGGTTCCCTTCCAGAGTCACGTCATGCTACACACCACGCCATGCAAGAACTTGACTAATCTCTTAAGATCCCAGATGGTGACTAGAGTAAGCACTGGTATTTCCTGCACTCTGTCCAAGAACCAAGCCTACCCTCTTTCAACCGGTGCCTTCCCATCTCATGTGGTAGGAAAGGTATAAATTTGTAAACATTTTGTCTGTTCTTTTTTTAGGAACTGAGATTAAGAAAAATGCCTAAATCCTAAGTGCACGATTTAGCAAATTATCTTCAGGCCAAGACCCCTGTAGTTATCACTTGGTAAACTCTTACAGGATGCTAAATTGAAACTTCCCACTGAGGCACTGAAGTACATAGTGGCAAACGTTCCAAAGTGGTGGGAGTGAAAACACTCACATGACTCTCGAAGCCTGGACCCACTTGAGAGTATAGAAGGATTGATTGGGTTGTTGGATATTAGAGAGGATTTGTAAAGAGCATCTCTTTGGAGACTCCAGAGCTGAGAGAACCAATGAAGAGAAGACTGAACCCAGGCACAGTGGCATGCACCTGTAAACCCAGTTACTTGGGAGGCTGAGGCAGCAGGATGGCTTGAGGCCAGGAGTTGGAGACCAACCTGGGCAAAATAGTGAGACCCTGACCCTAAAAAAAATTTTTTTAATGAAAATAATATTAGCCAGGTGTGGTGGCATGGTGCCTGTAGTCCCAGCTACTCTGGAGGTTGAGGCAGAAGGATCACTTGAGCCCAGGAGTTTGAGGCTGCAGTGAGCTACCATTGTGCCACTGCACTCCAGCCAGGGCAACATGAAGACCCCATTTCTAAAAAAATAAAAAATAAGAGAGAGAGGGGAGTGGAGCTGCCTTGCCCCTTCCCTCAATCAAGAGAAAGGGGCCTCAAGGGACCACACGGAGAGTGTGGCATGTGTCCCTTGCCATCAATGGGACCCAATGGACTGACATCTGACACATGCTCCAGGAATCTTGAGGACAAGGGAGGAGCTGGCTAGTTGTGGGGCTGCCACACTGGATTGGCCTATACTTCCACAATTTGATGGGACTGAAGAAGCGTGACCTTTCTCCGTTGACCGGGTATGGCCCTATTGGGCAATAGGATCCCAACAGGAATTCTGTGGGCAGTGGACTACCAAAAATAAGGCTGTGAGCCTGCTTGTGGGAGGCACACTGCCCCATCGTAAGATATGCCGTCAAATATTTCCATCGGGGGCTACAAAAGAACCTATGAAAGCCCATTGCCAGGCCTGCCAGCAGGAAACCCCTTGTGACAGGGCTGACTGAGTAAGGAAGAACCTTCTGCCCCTTTTCCTGCTTCTGTCTTCTCCACCCCCGTCCTACTCCAGTGGCAGAAGCAGGGCCAAAGCCAGGTGTCCCTTCAGATGGGTCCTTGCGAGGGTGGTTCTTAAATGTGAATTTCACTTGGCCTGGAAGAGTCTGAATTTGTCTGTCTTCTTCCAGCTCTGGAGGAAGACTAGACAGGCAGAAAATGACTGCTCCCTTCCCCATTCCTGGGCAGCAGGCTGTCATCTGTAGTAGGTCCCACAGTGAGGGGGAGCAGCTGTCACCATGAATGAACGTAGACACTCTGGTTATCAGGTGGCTCTGCACATTGCTGTTTTAGAATGGAGGCTGTCTCTGCTGTCACCTAAAACATACTATGTCCCTAACAGTGACCAGAAAAGCCATGGGGCTAATCTAAGACTTCATCCAGAACCAATAAAGGACAGTCCTGGGGACATTTCAAGGGAAAATGTGAGACAAAAATCGCATTGCTTTCAGTATGACATCCTATGAGTACTGCCTGCTCAGTGAGTCAGTTACCCACATTTTGATGTCTTTACTCCAAAGTTGATGAGTGAATATCTTTAAGTGATATGTGAGAGATGATTTTAAAAAATGAATATCCACATTCAATTTCAACTTAAAGTGAACTGTCATCTAAAAATGCATAATGACATTTACTGACAGCCTATGATGTGTGGGATGTCCTGTGCTCTCACACGTATTGTCTCACGTGGGCATCACTGCATCCATCATTTCATAAGAGGAAACTCCCAAGGGCAGACCTGAGATACCAGTGTAGTTCAGTCTGACCACATCATCTCTGCAGTCTCTTTAGTCTAATGTCTGTCTGCAAGCCCCAGGGTTTTTGAATAGGTCTCCATTTTCTAAAATGTGGGCATGACTCATGGTTCATTCAAAGACAACCACAACTGGTCACAAATTCACCAAATCAGGATGGTTTCATGATCCAGAATATCGGCTTTGGCATCAGACCACCTGGGTTCAAGTCCCAGAAGGACTGTCTATTAATGATCTACCCTTAGGAAAGCTACCTAGGAGAAGGACTATGTTTTGCATAGTGCCTGGCACATATAGGAAGCTCTCTGTACACCATAGTTAGCCCTTACTGTAATTATTCTTGCCCTTGGACTTGAGACCTGGTGGCAAAGGTAAATCCCTCCTGGAGAAGGCTTTGCTGCTTCGTGACTGTTCATTGGATAATTCAGGGCTGGGTCTTTGTTTTGCCCTTACAAGTATAGAAGGGACACTCTAAACATCTCTCCCCCATCCACCTCTACCTTCTGACTTCTCCCCCACTGGCCTGCCTTCCCTCTCAAGTTCCATCATTCGCCTTCCTTTGGGTATTATCTCTGAAAGCTCCTGTTAACAAGCAAGAGGAACAGCACATTAAACTATGGGTTGGTTAGTGCCCTGCCACAGTGGCCTGGATTGCTTTGAGAAGTGGACATGTGCTGTTTTGGTGGGGGCTCCCTGGCTTCCCACCCCTTCCCTTTCCTGGAGGTTTTCCCCACCGTGGGACTGCCAGTCAGCAGGGCACACACAGGGGTGTGCTGGAGCATGGCTCACCAACCCACTGGCACTAATTTTTAAATTCTCAAGAATCTTTTGAGCTGGCTGTTAAATGGTTGGCAGATAAAAAATCAGTCACGCTGGGTGCAGTGGTGTGCAACTATGGTCCCAGCTACTTGGGAGGCTGAGACAGGAGGATCACTTGAGCCCAAGAGGTCTGGGCTATAATGCGCTATGTCCATCAGGTGTCCAAACTCAGTTCAGCATCAATATGATGACCTCCCACAAGCAAGTGACCACCAGGTTGCCTAAGAAGGGGTTAACCAGCCTCGGTCAGAATTGGAACAGGTAGAACTCCATGCTGATGAGTCCTGGGACCTGGGACCATGCCCGTGAATAGCCACTGCGCTCCAGCCTGGGCAACAAAGTGAGACCCTGTCTCTTTCTCTCTCTCTCTCTCTTTGTGTTTTTTAGAGATGAGGTCTTGCTCTGTCACCCAGACTGGAACGCAGTGATGCGATCATAGATCACTGCAGCTTCACTCCTCCTGCCTCAGCCTCCTGAGTAGAGACTCCATCTCTGACAAAAAAAAAAAAAAAAAAATCAGCCATGGTGAGAATGTTTTCACCATAAAAGTCAGCAAATGCTACAAATCAGCTTTTTCCCTGGAGAGCAAGCAGCCCACCACCAGACATACCACCTTAGCCAACTAATACCCTCTGAGGCCTTGAATCTTAGGCAAGTGATCCACGTCACAGGGACAAGACAAAATCCATTACTGCAGGAGCATCCGGCTGTGGCAGAGGTAGCTACCAGAAGTGGTGGCAGTGCCCAGGGGTGCCAGAGTCAGCTGCTCCTCCTGGGAACACCTTTGGCCAGATCTTCCTCCCACCTGACTTTTGTGTTTCCTGCTCAATTTCCAAGCCTTCTTCTCCTGCCTTCCCATCAATTTCAAGAGCTGTCCTTTTCTCCTATGTTAACCAGATCCAGTTCCTGCTGAGGAGGTCTGCCTCATGCAGATGATTAGTTATTTGATAGACAGAGCCCCCTGAGGAATGACAGGAAGCTGTCATTTTGACTTCTCATGAAGGGCTGCTTGGGGCAGGGCAGCCTGGGTTCATTCACTTAGCAAACATTTAGGGAGCACCTAATGTATGCCAGGCATTGTCCTACTACAAGGATATGGAGCTGAATAAGACAGGCACATCCCTGTCCCCAAGGGACTTAACATCTATGGGATGGAAAGCAGTTATCAAGCAAGTAATTATGCAATGAGTTCTCCCCTGATTGTGCTGTCATCACTGGGTTATACCAATCTGTTGATGAATATCTGAATCCTGCGATGGGTAAAATACTGTGCAAGGTACAAAAGGACATACAGAAAAAAGTGAAACAATCCGTGTCTCCCTTCCCGAATTTACGCTTTAGCAGGTGGAATAGGTATGTACTCATATAGCTGAATAACCTTCCAACACAAGTTCCCACGTGTCAAGAGGGTGAGAAGCTGGAGCTTCTAACGTCGGGGATCACGAAACGCTTTGTGCAGAAAGTGGGATTTGAGCACAGCCTTGACAGTGGTTAACAAAAAGAAAAAAAAGTGTTCAATAATACAGAAATCATACCTGTAGAATTAGCTACCTGAAATTCTCCCACCCAAAGGTGACAACAGTTTGTACTGCCATGAAAGCCCTCAGCATAGCCGCGGGATCCCGTTGTGCACACTGTTGTAGAACCAGCTGTTTTCACTCAAACAATATGTCATGGACATTTTTCCATGCCAATTATTCCCAATCTACATCACCATTTAAGCGGCTGGAGAATATTCCATTATACGGATGTACTCTAAATTAATCAAATCCCCATCGATAAACATTTAGTGTTGCGGTCAAGGGCACAGACTCCAGAGCTCCACAGTCCAAACACAAATCCTGGCTCGGCCGCTCCCGGCTGGCTGAGGGTGCGTGGAGACCTCTCTGAGTGCAAGTTCCTCCTCTGTGAAACGGAGGCACAGTCATCACTCGGTATCTGGGGGATTGGTTCTGGGACCCCCGTGCCCACATTGGCAGATGCTCAAGTTGCTTATATAAAATAGTGTAGTGTTTGTATATAACCCATGCACAGCCTCCCTTATACTTCAAATCATCTCTAGATTACTTATAACTAATGCAATGCCTGTACATTGTACTTGGCACACAGAAAATTCAAGTTTTGTTTTTGGGAACTTTGTGGATTTTTTTTTTCCTGAATATTTTCCATCCATGGTTTGTTGAATCCACAGACACGGAGGGCTAATTGTATTAATAATGCAGTACCCACTGCATAGGGCTGTTGTGAGTAGATATTTGTAGAATATTTAGAACAGTTTCTAGCACACAGTAAACGCTAAACGAAGACCAACTGTTGTTCCTGTCATAGGCAGGGCTGTGATACTCCTCTGTGAGTACAGTGCCCATCCTTGTGCACCCTCCTCAGTACCTACTTAAGATAAACACCTAGAAGTGGAATGAAACAGTCAAACCACATAGATTTAAAATCCCGATAAATATCATCCAACTGCCCTCCAGAAAAGTACTGACTGTTGGTGGGCAGGAGGACGCTGTGGTTGGTAGGACGCACCGTGAGAGGACATCCCCTGCCTCCTGATTCTGGCACTGGGGACCGTCACAGGTCATCCACAAACCGGCCAGAGAGGTTTCCTGACTTGCCCAACCTTCTGGGTGGCATTCTGGAATGCAAAGCAGGAGAGAAAGTGACAGCAAGTCAGAGTCTCTCACTTCGATTTCTAGAAGGAAAGCTACAGTTGAGGCCACATCCGAAAATATAGGTCAAATCTCGGTTTCTGTGGTTACCAAACACTGTCAACCACCAGTGACTCCCTCCCTCGAGGTGATGCCAGGGTTCCGAGGCCTGGCAGTTGGGCCCGGCTCCCCTCCAGCGGCGCCCCCCGCGGTCCCAGAGCCGGCCCATCCCTGCTGCCCCGCGGGCCCGGAGGGTCTGCACCCAGGCGCGCAGCGCTGCAAGGGCGCCGGGCCCCGGGGACCCAGGGCACCCTGCCCTGCGCTTCCTTTGGTCGGGGGGGGGTGGGTGGGCAGGAGGGTTTGGCGGCGTTGCTGATGGGGTCCGGGATCGTCCTGACCTCCCCCGCCCCGGCGGCCCTGCCTGCTCGCCCGACCGACTCCCGCGCCCGCGGCTGCAGGGAGCGCCCCTGGGCACCGGCCGTGCCCGCCGGGAGGAGGGAGGAGGCCGGGCGCCGCGGGAACAATGTGGTCGGTTGTTTTGCCGACTGTCAGCCTCGTTCCCGGATCCTCCTTTCCACGCCCCTTGGCCTAACCGCCACAGGCCCAGCACGCAGAGGGAAGAGCCCCCTTATTTGGTCTTGGAAAGAAAGGGGAAAGGTTATCCTCAGATGCCTGCGGCGTTGGGTCATAGGCCCGCAGTTGTTGGCCCGCACCCGGGGCGCAGTCCCGCGTCCCGCCGGTAGGTGGCGGCGCCGGGCAACGCCTGCGAGCCGCCCAGCCTGGTAAACAAGCCGCGCAGGTTCCGGTACCGCGGGCTCCGGCAGCCGCGGGTGTGCGGGGTGGGGCGGAGGGAGGGGACGGGGGCCGGGGGTGGCGGCGGAGCAGGAGAAGAGGAGGGAGAGGAAGGAGGGGGTGTGTGTTGGCGGGGACCTTTTTTATGGGCTTGTGAAGCTTTCCAAAATTGGAAAATCTGCTTCGGTTTGAGGGTGTGACTTTGCCATGTCGAAGTGCGAGTGCTCGGTGGGAGGCGGGGACCGGTTTCAAGGTCGGCCGTGCCACGGGGATGCAAGTTCCCTAATAGGCACCTGATACGGCACTGCGTGGGAACTAGTGCCAGCTTGGGTACTTTACTTCCTTTCCCCGCCTTTCCTCCCTCTCTTAGTCCTTTCTTCCCTCCTCCTCCTTCCGCCCCTGCCTGTCCAGCCTCTCAGGTGAGCCCAGGGATGCGGCGCGAGCCACCTGCTCTCCTGTGGCCCGAGGGGGATGGAAGTGGAGGTTCCTCTGCACCAACCACGCGCAGGCTGGCCCCTGCGCAACCCTATTCCTCAGTGGCGCTCCTCACGCAATCCCAGCAAGATAAGAATTATCATCGCCATTTTACCCAGACCTTAAAAAGGCTCGGGTCAACCCGGCGGTAGGTGGCAAAATGGGATTTGAACCCCGGTCTTTCGCACTTCAAAGCTAAGGCTTGTTCCCCAGTGAAGAGCACATTACCTCGCCCATGACTCCTCTAAATAAAGCTCGCTTAGTAGGTGTCATTGTCCAAAGACCTTACAAAAAAAGAAAGAACCAAAACAGTAAGAAGCCAAAACAGAACAAAGCGAAAGCCACGACCACGTGGAGGCGAGTCCGTGGCATGAACCTGCTCCCCCGAGGTGGGGCGGAAGGCAGGGGGCGTTAGTTTCGCTCTACAGTTCTCCGGCGCTTGTACATCTCCAAGGAGGCTCTGGGGTTGCATCCTGGCACAGTATTCCTTGCTCCACCGAGGGCTCCAAAGAGGGGCCTGGCAGGCGGGGAAGCTGTTGCTAACTTTTATTTTCTATTTTAGGCGAGTTGCAAGCAACCCTTTTGTTTGCCTGCACGTCCCACGCGCCCTCCCTCCCCCCATTGTTAGATCTGTCTCCTGAGGGGGCTACCAATAATTTTCACTCAGAACACCTGCTTCGGTTTCTTCATCTGCAAAGAAATTAATTTTCCAAGTCACACAGTTATAGACAACTTTTAAAAGAGTTATTGAAGTGACAGTTTCATTCTTACCTTAGATTAGATGGTGCCAGTTTTTTTAAAAAAAGAAAGAAAATTTGTGTGAACAAAATTAAATCCAAAAAATGTGGTTTTTCTCTAGCTTTTTTTTTTTTTGTGAAATAGTAAAAAGAAAAAAAATAAGCCACTTCTACCAGTTTTGGGGGGTTTCCAGGTTTCCAAGAATTTACTTAGCTTGACATACAGTATATTTCTGTGGGAAAATTACAGCAAGGATATCTCGTAGATCATTACTTTCCAGCATTGTTTTATTGGTTAAAATTGGCTCCACAATATGGACAAGTTGAGCCACTGTAGTGAAGCCTCCCATCCTGAAGCTCAGGCCCTGTTCATGACTGAGCCCTCTGTCACCCACCCCCCGCTTGGCACGTCCACCTGACAGCCGGACAGGCCAGGCTCACTGCCCTTGGCCATTTTACTCTGCTGGACAGAGGAGCCAGCGTCAGTGAAAACCGGCACTGCAGTGCAGATGGGGGCTGGGTTTGCCCTGACATCCCAGAGCCCAGGTCCCCATCCGGGGGGCCAGGAAGAGCCTTAGCAGGGTCAGGAACATGACGGGGTGGCTGCTGCCTTTTCCCTCCCAGATACTCTGGCAAACTAGGGTGTGGTGGCCTCTAACACCCTCGCTCTGCACTTCACCCTGAGGTTCTCCCCACCATAAAACTGTCCCCAAATCTTGATATGTTTCCATCCAGTGGCCTGGATTCTGCTTTCTGTTTATGTCTTGAAGCGGGGGGGGAGCCCAAGGAATGTCACACTGTGCCACCTTCATATCAGCGACTGCCCCTGTTTGGAGGGGCAGTGGCACCCAGAGATGGAGCGTGGACTTCGGGGACAGAGCTGCACAGCCTTGGCCACACTCCTTAAACTCTTTGTGCTCCAGCTGTTGTGAGGATTTAACAATTTCTTCGTGGGTGAAGGACTTAAAGACAGCGTCTGGCACAGGGGGAGCACAGGAATCCTCAGTGTCCTAGTGTAGCAAAATGCTTTAACAATAGGATACATAATAATATAAACAGAAAATATAATACAATGCTATAACAATATGAATGTATACACATAAGCATGAGTGTGTATATATGTACGTTTATGCTATTATAATATAAAGACGTATTAAAAAATGTAAAAATGCAGTAGAGTCTTACTGAACTGACTCAACTACAGATCCCTGGAGGCCCTTAATGAGAGTCACTACACACACAACTATAAATAAAACATTACGAATCCACTCCGAGGGGGATGCCGGGCTGTTGACTCTGTTTGGTCACAAGCTGCATGATGATTTGTTCCTCAAACCAATCTGATGCGATTCAAACCGCTGCCTGAGCAAATTGGCAACTTATTAGATGTCATGGACCTTTGGTCACTTCTCTAAAAGTCAAGCTTGAGAACTGTCACTGGACAAATTCGAAGGTGTTGCTTTCCTGCCATTAAGTGTGCCCCAAGCTGAGGGAGAGGCCATCCCACGTTCAAGACTGAGGGTGCTGCCAGACACCCCAAAACTGGTTGGAAAGTGGGCAAGCCTCCCACCCTAAGCCTCCCATTATAAGTGTCAGGTGACTCCCAAGTGTCCGGGGGCGTCTCCCAACACTTGTGCCTCCCCACTGAGCCTTGTACAGTACCATGCCCCATCCAGCACTATCTCCTGTCGCTGGGTGGAGACTCTGGACGCCCCATGTGCAGAGCACTCATGATGTCAATCAAGGGTGTCCATTTGTCCAAGAACACATCAATGTCATTCCCACCACCTGAGCAGAGAATGGGTAAAAACCAAGGCTGAACAGGTGCTTATCATCCCCAGAATGTGTCCCCTCCCATTTGTCTCTCCTCGTTCTCTGACCTCCAGGCGCTGTCCATTTGCTCCTCAGGCGCCCCTGCTGTGCAGGGCTATTTTGGACCTGAGGATGGCAACAATGGTTGCCAGGGACAGTCATGCATCATTTAACAACAGGGATACAGTCTGAGAAATGCATCGTTAGGTGATTTCAACATTGTGCGAACATCGCGGAGTGTACTGACACGAACCCGGGTGGTACAGCTGCTACACACCTGGGTTGTGTGGCATGGCCTATTGCTCCCAGGCTACAAACCTGTCCAGCAGGTGACTGTGCTGATTACTGTAGGCAACTGTAACACAATGGGGAGTATTTGTGAACCTAACCTTAGAAAAGGTACAGTAAAAACACAGTATCATAATCTTATGGGCCCCCCCGCCATCGTATATGCAGTCTGTCGTTGCCCGAGACATCGTTACGTAGCGAATGACTGCACCGAGCGTTCGCCGTATACTAAATTCTTTCACACGGGATTTTGTTTCATCCTCTAACAGCCCTGAGAGGTCAATATTATTAGCTTCATTTCACACAGAAGGAATTGGGGCTAAAGAGGTCATGTTGTCAACTCACCCCAAATCACACAGAGAGGAAGTGGATGAAAGCAGATCTAGTTCTGGGCCCAAGTCATTCATCTTTTCGTTTATCAAGTAGCGATGGAATGTTTCCTAGGTACCAGTGCTGGGGCCTGTGAATTTAGTGAGGAGCAAAGCAGACTGGACTTTGCTCTCAGAGAGTTTAGAATCTACTGGAAAGACAGATATTAAAAGAGCAATCATGGTGTTTATTATATCAAATTACGTATCATGCTATGAAGAAGAGGCACTCAGTGCTATAAAGCATGTAACAGGGAAATCTAACTGTCTTTGCCAAGGTTCCTCCAAAAGCTGACCCTGAGACAGGGTTTGGGTCCAGGGAGTTTATCTGTGAGGGGGACACAAAGAAGGGGTGGGGAAGTGAGACAGGAAAGGGAGCCAATAAAGGGAATGTTCCCCAGGCACAGTGGCTCACGCCTGTAATCCCAGTGCACTGAGAGGCAGAGGCAGGAGGATTCCTTGAGGGCAGAGTTCAAGACCAGCCTAGACAACATTGTGAGACTCCATCTCTACAAGAAATAAAAAAAATTAGCCAGGTACAGTGACATATGCCTGTAGTCCCAGTTACTCAAGAGGCTGAGGCGGGAGGATCACTTGAGCCCAGGAGTTTGAGGCTGCAGTGAGATATGATGATGCCACTGCACTCCAGCCTGGGTGGCAGAGTGAGACCCTGTCTCAAAAAAAAAGGAAAGGGAGGAATGTCCATGGGAGACTCTGTGCTCCCAGTGAGGCAGGTGCTCAAGCTGTCGGCCCATGGGGAACTGTCCACCAAAGTCCCAGGACTCGGTGGGCACTGACTGCTCCACTAAGCCAGGGTGGGGCACAGGTGCAGAGACTGGGCGGAGTGCAGGGGTCTAAGGGCCAGGAGGAGTTGGAGTAGCTGCTGTGCATGCAGTTGTGTGTGCTGGGCCGAGGCTGAGGGGGTTGGGAGGGCCAGGCAGAACTCATACATGCTGAGAACTACGTGATCCCTTATAGAAGCACCCGCCGGCTGCAGCACGGACAGCAATCTGGAGAGGATGAGAATACGAGAAGAGATTGGGTAGGAGGTTCTTGCCCCAGATGAAACTCAGGGTGCTGTTTGGAATGAGGTAAGATGTTGAGCAACCCAAAATGAGTGAGAATCCACTAGAAGAAGACAAGTCTGAGAGTAAGGCCATGACCTTCAAGTTTGTTGAAGGGCAGAGATGATGCTAGGTGGGTCAAGGGAGGTGGTGGTTGAGTCGGAGGGGCAAGAACTGAATCCAGTGGGATTCCCACTTGCTGTCTGCCTCAGCTCACATCCTCCCGCCCCTCTGCCTGCTGCTCTCCCGTCTCAGGAGAGGGATGAGACAGCAGACCCTCTCTCTGCCTGAGGGTCTTCTGTGGCTGCAGCTGAGCTGTCAGCCAGCTCAGGGCGCAGGTTGGAAGTGCTGGGGGGTCAACACCCCCCTAAAAGCACCCTTCACGAGAGGCAGAAGTAGGTGATGAGACAGTGGGAGGAACACTTGAAAGAAAGGGGGTGTTTGCTTTTCAGAGGTGTAGCAATTCAAGCTCCTGGGAGTGAGTGGCAGAAAGAGACTCTGGCAAACTTATGTAAGAACAGCACTTCCTGGGAGGCTACCGGGACTCATCAAACCTGTGTACGCTGAAGGACCAGGCTCGAGTGATGGGCAGGAGCCAGGATGGATCCAGGTGGCCAGGCAGCAGGAATACCCTATTGTTTCATTCCTGAAACATTTTTTGAGGGTCTACTATGTGCCATCGTTCAAGTGCTGCGTGGACAGAGTAGTGAGTAAGGGACTGCCCCTCATCCTGTGGGGAAGACAAGCAATGGCACATCCACAGGCAAGAGAATGGCAGGTGGGGTCGGAAGCTTATGGGGGGTAAAGGAAGGCTTGGGACCACGCAGGGCACAGGGGTTCTGTTCTAGATGGGAGGGATATGGAAGTCCTTTCTGATGATATGATCAGAGGAGAATCATGAATGAAGAGAGGGTGCAGCCATGAAGATCTCCAGGGACGAGCATCCAAGAGCAAGGTGGGGGCTAGAACAGGCTCAATCCCTCATGGGGACAGTTAGACCCAGGATGGCTATTGCTGACTGAGCAGGCCATAGCTAGGGCTGTGGGTTTTGAGTGAAATGGTGAGCCGCTGGGGGGATTTGAACAGGAGGACGACCCGATCTTGTTTGCATATTGAAAGGATCCCTCTGACTTCGGTGTGGAATATAGATTGTAGAAGCGCCTGGGAGAGCCCAGCCAAGAGGGGGAAGAACCCAAGTCCCTACCTAAAAAAATTAATGCAAGATGCATCCTAAACCTAACAGTAAAAACAAAACCTAGAAAGTGTAAAACTGTAAAACACAGGAGAGTATCTTTATGACCTAGGAAAAGTATAAATTTCTTAAATAGGATGCAAAAACTATCTATAAAATAAAATGATCAGTAAATTGGATTTCATCAGAATTTAAAACTGCCCATCAAAAATCACCAGCCACCCTAGTAGCACTTTTGTGTGCTCCGTCCCAATCACAAACCCCCTCCTCACCCTTTTAGTAACTGCTATCTTGATTTGTATATGTATAATTTTCTCAAGTATTTTTAAAAAAATAATTTTATCACCCAAGTGTGCATACATAGATAGTATAGCATTACCTTGCCAAGTTAAAGAATTTTGACACCTTTTGTATTTTTAGTTTTTGAGAAAAGGTCTTGCTCTTTTGCCCAGGCTAGAGTTGTGTAGTGATCATAGCTCACTGCAGCCTCCAAATCCTGGGCTCAAGCAATCCTCACACCTCAGCCTCCTAGTAGCTGGGACTAGAGATGTGCACCACCACACCTGGCTGATTTTTTTGAATTTATATTTCTTATGAAGACAGGGTCTCACTATGTTGCCCAGGCTGGTCTTGAACTCCTCCTTGAGCTGTCCTCAAGCGATCCTCCTGCCTTGGACTCCCAAAGTGCTGGGATTACAGGTATGAACCACCGTGCCCAGCCCTGACATTTCTTTTAAGTCTCTTTTAATCTATAAATTCTCCCTCCATCCTTCCTGCCCCCACTCCCTGCCTACAGTTTATCTCTTGAGAACCCTGGGGTGTATATCAGTAGTTTAGTTTCCCAAGGCTTAGATTTTCTGATTGCATCCTTACAATACAAAGTATTATATTTCTCTGCCCTCTGTATTTCCAGAAAAATTGGGCAGCTAGATCCAGAAGCTGGATCAGATTCAGGTTTGATCCCTTTGGCAAGAACATAGTTAGAGTTTGGCAAGACTATAGGAGGCACATAATGCCCAGTTGTCTGGTTTATTGATGTTAGCAGTTGTTGATGCTTAGTGCCTAAATCTATTAATTCATTAGGGATGCAAAATGGTGACATTCTATCTTTTTGGTTGTTGTTATTTAATAGTTGTAATACTACTATAAAGAGACACTTGCCCAACTGCTATCTGGTTGCCCGGCAGTACGGTTCATATAGGAAAGATGGGATAAATGCTGGATTCTTTCTTTAAAAGTCCCCAGTTTCAGGACAATGAATTGGTTCCTTGTCATCCTCAGAGGGTGGCCAGTTCTTTTTTTAATTCTTTTCAATATTATTATGAACTCACAAATTTAAACATCATCTTTACTGCAGCTCAAATTGTCCCAGCTTTGGCCAGTGGTATGTGGTGTCTTCTTTAACATGTAATTTCAAGTCCTACCTTTAAATTCGGGGCAAGCGTTCTTGGATTATAGTCTTAAGTATTCGTTTTGTTCCCTTGCTTAGTTTGCTTCTTCGGGGTTTCCATCATGCGTATGTTTCGTGTTCCTGGCCATCTTTTACGTGTGGCACTTTCTCCTAAATGCTTTTATCCCTTTCTTCATTTCCTTTTTATTTGAAAACTTTTTCATCTTTATCTTGTATTTCTCATAAGGTATTATTTATCATCTGTTATCCCCTGTGTTCCTTCTAGTTTAGTCTTAATTTCTGAAATGACTTTTGTCTTTTACATCTTCATTACTTCTGTCACATCGTTTCTAAGTTTTTATAATTCTGATGTATTTCCATGTTTTTTTATCATTGTCTTAATTTTTTAAGCTTATATTCAAGAGTAAATTACATCTTTTAGTCTATTTAGTGGACATGCCTTTTTTGTGCTTTTATTGTCTTTGATTCTTCTTCTTTCTCTGTTTTAAAAATCTTCAGTTTGTACAGAATTTGATCTTCATGTTTTTCTATTGCTAAGTTTCAGGTGAAACTTGTTTTCTTGACTTTTAGAATGAAGCGAGGTTCAGGAAAATCTTCTAACATCATGAGGTTTCCTCTTCTGTTGTTTTTGTGTAGTGTCAAAAATACGATGATTTACTTTCTGAGAGTTCCTGTCTCTGGTTCCCTCTCATGTTTGGGCGGGACCCTCTCTTCCCTTCATGTGTACTGTCCTTATCCTGCTCAATTTTAATTCCACTTGCACTCTTCCCTCACTGGGCTGTGTCCTAGAGGGAAGCCCTGGAGGGCTGGTTTTTAGAGTCCGGGGTCCTTGCGTGGCATCGCCCAGTATTGGCTCCCCTCAGCTTCAACTGCCCTTCTAATCTGCTGCCCAATCGTCCAGTGAATTCCTCATGGCTCTGTTGCTCTCAGGTATATCAAGTGCCTCAAATGCCACTCTGTTGCTTCCTTTTTCTTCTTTCCACGCAGATTCCAATATCATAAGGGTCTTGGGGCTATTAGTGGTTTGTCCATATACTCACTTGTGTTTTAGGGTTTTTGGAGATCTGTTCCCACCAGTCATGTTGTAATTGTTATGTATTAATATATGGAGATATGCAAGGAAAGGGCTGCTACCACTACATTTTTCCCCTAATGTTTTTTTTTTTTTTAAAACAAGGTCTCACTCTGCTTACTGAGTATCTCAAAGCATTGCGGTCTGAGGTTCATTCAAATCGAGTTCACAACTAGCAAGGTTTTGTTCCTCCAAGATGATTATACTTTGGGCTTCAAATCCATTTCCAGGTTGGTTCACTTCTGAATCACAAATAAGTAGAGGGTGTGTCCTCCCTTCAGGGTCCCAGGTTATTTGGGGGAGGATTTCTTATGGTTTTGATTTCTGTTCCTCTTGCCCCAAGAGGCTGTAAAATCTCATGGTTCTATGTGCCTAGATTGATAAGTGCCCTGAGAACAAGGGTGTTAAGGCTTGTTAATTTTTCATCAATTTTCAATTACCTAGTAATTCCTATGTTGCTAATTCCTTGATATTTTAAGAAAATTTTTAAAAATATATTTTATCCAGCATTTTTATACATTTTCAGTGGGAGGGTTAGTCTAAATAATCTAGCTCATCATTAACACATCCAGAGGTTCCTCTTGTCCATTTTGTTAGAGTTAGTTCACTTAAAACTAGGTACTATAACTTGCAAAGCCACTTAACCTCATGCACCCAGACAGCAAGGTATTATGATCAAACCTCCTTCTTCTCCTAGGATTCCTGCTACCATGCACACTGGAGATGTTTGACCAAAAGAGAACAATGCTGTTATCCATATAGCAGATACTAGTAAAAATTAATTTCTTCCTTATATTTTACATAAAAAGAAAAACAAAAAATGTTTCTGTTTTATGTCCCAAAAGGTCATCTCACACATACATCCCTCTCTGAATTTGGGTTCTGCCAACCCAGGGGTCCTATTATTCTATCAAAATCTGCTCCCGTAAACAGATATCTGGTCAGGGATGTTCAGTAATTCCTGACTCCAGCTCTTGCTTTGCTGCGGGAGATCTTGGCTGGCTCACTTAACCTTGCTTTCCTTTGTGCCTGTGGTTCCATAATTTGACTTTATTAGAGATGAATGTAGCATTTCCATGTGCGGGTAAAGCCCCTATTTAATTGTGAAATGACACATTTCTTCCTGCTCTTCAGGCTCTGAACACAGGTATGCAGGATTTGAATGTGGCTGGGGGCAGGAGGGGTTCTGATGCCCTGTCGTGACCCTGCTGGGCGGTTCTCTACCCGGCACGTAGGAAGCTAACCCCATGTGCCGCCATGTTCAAGCCACTGCTTTTCCTCTTTCCCACAATGCTGAGTAAATTTTTTATCTTAAAGTCTTTAGAATGCCAAACTGTGGCCCTAGGGTCCCACTGAGAGGGTTTTTCAGTGGACCTTTCAGTGGCTGTTTTCTCATGCGAGGAGGAATACGCAGGCCTGCTCGGAGGCAGGAAATCCGGAGCTTTCCACCAGTCTGTTGCCAACCTGTTGGTGACCTCGAGAACTTCGCTCAACTTTTCTGCTGCAGTCCCGGCTCCTGCAAGTGAAGGGACTGATTTGGCCTGATGCTCTTTAAGATTCCATTCTGCACCCAAACAATGTATACTCTGCGTTCTAGGAGTCTCTCCTGTTCCTGCGAGGGCTGCTAATGTCCTAATGCTCTGAATTTATAGAAACTGAAACATCAGACCAACTCTGCTAGAGTAGTTTGATTTCTAGTAATTTTTAAATGGTGGGCCACAAAATTGTTACTGGGGCTGAAAGATGAATTTTATACCAGGACAAATGTAATATAGATATTATGTCTCAAGTTTAATAAAGGGGGCAATAATTTAGCATAATATCTTGGATTATATGCTACAATTATTGCCCTATTTATTTTAAAAAATTTGAAATCATTTGGCATACAAGCAAGTGCATATACCTCACCAATACATAACTTTGTGGTTCAAGCTGAGATTTTCCTCTCCCCTTAAAGACATTCTTCCCTTGGGCTTTCTTCTTATCTTAACAAGGAAACAGCAGGAAAAACTTCTTTGCTTGATCTTCAGTGTTAAAGTGTGAATGTAGGTTTGTAGTGTGTTTTTCTCTCTCGAGGAGAAAGTAGGTGTGCCATATTGCATTGATTTTCTTTTTCTTCTTTGCACTTTTTCTATGATCTAGTTTTCACAACTTAAACTTCCATTTAGAACCTGGAAGCAATTCTGTTATTTTAAGGCAAGCATAAGAATTTGGAACGCTCTGCTCTAACTCATCTCCAGATCTTTGGGGGAAGGAGATTCCCAGTGCCCATGCATGCTCAGGATGCTGTTTGGTCTCAGCCTCCTGGCTGCAACGGCGTCCCCCCACCTTAGAGACTGCAGGTGTCCCGTCCTGCTGCCCGCCTCCTGGCTTGTGAGAATACTCGCAGACTCTGCCCCATCACGCCAAGCAGAACCGGCTTCTCTTGGGCTCATCCCACTTCAGTCATTTTTCTCTCTGCACCATATTTTCGGATCCCTTTTTTTTTTTTTTCGTGCCTCAATGGATAGACTGGTGGGTTTCCAGGATTCCTGAGAAAGGTGTCAGCCACCATCTGTTCAACTGCTTTTCAACTCGGAAACATGAGAAGTTAGCTTGACATTGGTGCTAGATTGTGGTGGGGCTCAGGCACAGAGAGGGATGCTCACATCCTCTCTAGGATCTGATTTCGGCAGCGGCAAAATACCAAGGCAGGGCCTAATTACTTTGTGCCCAGGCTCCTTTAGGGGAAGTGGAAACTGCACAGGGATCCCTGGAAATAAGGAAAACTACAGCTTCATTTCTGCTGTGATGCGTTATCAAAGGTAATCATGTGTTTCGATCTGCCCCACCTCTCCCATCTCTCGCTCTTCCACTCCCAGGACTCCTTAGCCTAGAAGAATGGACCGAGGAGGTACGTCTCTCTTCTGCTCCTGTGAATTCACCACTCCAGCATCAATGAGGCACCCCAATAAGCAGGGATAGAGAGACAGGGCTGGCTGGTGCGGGGCCTGCTGTATACGTACGTCAGACGCTGTCCATGCCCTGCTCATGCGTCTTCCACGGGGGCTATTCCACTAAGAGGGAAAAAAATTGGTTGGCAGAGGGGACACAAAAAAATCTTATGTGTTGTAATGGTTTGTGGCATTCTAAAGGGACAAAGTACATAAACAAATGTGGCATAAAAATTTCACAGGAAGGTGGAGGCAACTAGAAAAAAAAATACTTGAAAAACTACGTAGGGGTGGCAATGATTAAAAAAAGATTGAAAGAAACTGCTTTGGACCCTGCTTTTTCATGTACCCCAGACAGCTTCCCACCACTAGGATCTCCATCTCTGTCCTCGGAGGCTTCCCCCTCCCTCCCCAGAATCTGCCAACCAGCAACTGCCTGTTATTGGTATATAAATACCCCCACTCCCTCACCCCAGGGATGGCCTGGGCAGTTCTGACATTTCCCAGAATTTGCTCACAGGGATAAGCTCCCGTTGCCTCCGTGGCTGCTGCTTAGGAGTGTGCCCGGGACTTGCTGCCTTCTTTGTCTTGACTCACTTTCCCACCTTCCTGCTGATTTCCCTCCGCCTTCCAAATAAGCCCCCTGCACTCAAATCCTCGTCTCAGGGTCTGCTTCCATGGGACCCCAAACTAAGACTATACATATGAACGTGTGTGTGTGTGTGTGTGTGTTAAATGATTTGTAGCCTCATTAATTAAATAAGTACAAGAGGGCCCACTGCAGTCCCCGCCACTCAGGAGGCTGAGGTGGGACAATCACTTGAGCCCAGGAGTGTGAAGCTGCCATGAGCTATGATGACACCACTATACTCTAGCCTGCATGACAGTGTGATACCCTGTCTCTAAAAAAACAAACAAAAAAGGGCCCAGGCATGAAAGAGTACTGGGTTTGTACCACAATTGTAATTAACCTAATTCTATGTCCCTGACGTCCATTACAAAAGTTGTTTTAAAGCATGGACTCTGGAGCCAGATTGCCTTTCTAGCTGTGTGACTATGGGCAAGTTATGTATCTTCTCTGTGCCTCAGTTTTCTTATCTATAAAATGGGGATGATGATTGTACATCCCCATAGAATTGCTGTGGGCATTAAAGGAGTTAGCTGTGGAAAGCTCTCAAGGCAGTGCCTGAGATCAGGATTAGCTCCTATTACTGTTGTTGTTGTTGTGTTGTGGCTGCTGCGTGCACAGCTGTCACACTGCGAGACTGTGTGCACAGTCCCTCTTCTCAACAACAGAGCAGGAAAGGGAAAGCAGCAATCTTACTAGGAATTTTTGAACTAGAAATCTCCTTTTGGGTGACTAAGAAGGCACAGACATTGGGCTACCTGGGCTGACAAGTTATCATTGTATTAACAGTGACATACTTAGTTTCTGCTCAGAGCAACATCACACCCTGACTTTGGGATTCAAGGATCCCCATGTCTAGTAAAATCCACAGCCAGCACCTGCTTTATGACACCCTCCCCCCCGGCTACAGAATCCAAACACAGAATTATGACACAGGTAGGCACTGGCCTCACGTCATGAGCCTACTGGGCAAAACAACCCTTTGGCATAAGAAACATGCTTCATGTTTTCATTTCTCTCCATGTGCAGGACAAATGTAGGTGATGGCTTCATCCAAAGCCTTAAAAGCCAAGAACCCAACTGCAAGGGGAAGGTAGGATCCTTCGCATCCACGGCTGAGCTTCCAAAACGATGTTTTGCTTTACTGCAGTTCTGATTTTGACATGATTTATCTGAGTCAGAGATCCCATGAGTTGATAAAGTGTGTAACGCCTCTATGAAACCCTACATGGTAATTTCCCTTTGCACCCAAGCATTTCATTTAGATTTTTGCTCCACAGGGTCTGCTTGTGGGACGGAGTCACAACCCATGTAACCCTTGCATCTCCCTGGTCATCGTGGGGAAGGCCCCAGCCCCCTTGCACACGCTCTGTTTCTGTTTCTTCTTTCCCATTGTCTTGGCACGTGACTTTTCCTTTCCTTACTCCGTGTGGCCATCACTTCACCAACCGTACATGAACTTTCTCTGAAATAACTATTTCTGATAGTACAGTAACTGGTGAACTTTTTCCATAAAAGGCCAAATAGTAAATATTTTAGGCTTTGCAGACCATATGGTCTCTGTCACAACTACTCAACTCTGCCGTTGTAGCATGCAAGTAGCCACAGACAACACGTAAACAAATGAACGTGGCTTTGCTCCAATAAAACTTTATTAACAAAAGCAGGCAATGGGCCGGCTTTGGCCCACAGGCTGTAGTTCGTTGGTCCCTACCACGGAACAGCAAAATTCAAGTAAAGTTCATCCTCCTCCAGCTCCACTCAATAAGATATTAACAAATTGTCTTGCTCTTTTTTTTAAATGATGTTTTATGTAATACCATGGTACACAAGCGCTTCTATATTTACTTCTAAAGCTGCTTTGAGACACAGCCAGGGTTGTCTTGCAACATTCTCTATATATTCACCATACTTTGTCAATTCAAAGCAATAATTATGTTCCCCATATTCTTGCATTCATTTCATAAAAACCACATACCAGCCACCAAAGTTACACCCGTTGCTACATTCATCAATGCTTCTTATTTCACTTTTCTTCTTGTCACATACGGTATAATTTTGTTTGCCGCATTAGGCACAGTAACAAGGTTTTACTCTCCCGTGGACACGCAGTTAAAAGCAGCAGCGAATATTGACTGTACTAACTTTGGCCCAAGACATCTGCACGGAGACTTCAAACCAGAAATACAATTTCTCTGGCTGTTTCCTCCACACTCCTGAGTTCAACTGTGCACAAATTATTTGTTATTGTGGTAGCACAAATAAGACTTCATTAACACGGCCATTCTGATCCCGGTAAACAAGTTTATTTACACTTGAGCACTGCCGAAGAATGAAGTCCCAGAGAGAAGTTCGTGGTAGGTGGCCCTGCCTTTTTCATCCGGGAGGGCTTTGACAAGACCCCCGGCACCTCAGTTAGACAAGCTGCTATTCAGCCACCCAGGGTTAATGAAAGTTCGGGGTGTGCGCCTGTTCAAAGAGGACGGCAACACTTGTAATCAAGGCTGGTCACATTTTTCTTTAATGATACGTGTCAGTGCTGTTCTTAGCGTCTTCCCCGACTCCTTGTTCCTTTGCTGTCCCAGTGGATATAAAAAGGAGAAATCAGATCTCCTTGGCGACCCGTGATGACTGGTTTGTTATTGGATACATCAGGGTTTTTGGCTTATAACTAGATGTCAAGTAGTCCTCAAAGATGACAAAACCTGGAAAGACATTAATCCAGGTGCTTCTCTTGGGTTGTGAGAAAGAAAAGGTCTAATGTCACACCGTGAGAAGGCAGTGCAGGGGTGTGGCCGTAATTCTGTCTTCGGAAGCAGAATGCCCGTCGCTCCCGGGTGACGGGAACGCCCCAGCAGGTGTTCAGGCCCTTGGCTATTGAGGACTGGTAGGTCCTCACACAAGGAAAAGCAGAGAGAAATTCAAGTTCCCAATGCTGCAGCTGCTGGGAAAACAGGCAGTGGCGGGGGCAAATGTGAATGCAGACTCCTGCGATAGCCAGGCCTGCAGAAAAGAGACCCCGAGCTGGGCAGAGCAAGTTCATCTCCCCTCCCGAGCCTCCTGGTTCAACGCCAGGCACTTTCTCTGGGACAGCCAAGCCTGGTCCTGCTCACATGCTTTTTGGGGTGGCCCGTGGTCAGCATCCCACTATTCAGGGGACCGAGAGAAACCCCCCTGTCTCTGACAGCCCGGAGCCAGATGCCAGAGTGGTCTCTCTGGGGAGCAGCTGGGTAAGAAAGGGCAGGCTTCAGACAGGGGCAGGGGACAGGGCAGGAAGGAGACCTGGGCATTCACAGAACACTGAGCACACCCTGGGCATACAGATAAGGGCCTTAGGTCATGTGGCTACATGTTACTGGGATTACATGAGACTCTGATAGTGGCATTATCATGTCCCAGGATGGTTTCCTCCCACAGCCTTTCCCTGGGAGGTTGGTTTCAGCTACAAGAGGAGGCAGAGACTTGCATCGCACACTCGGAGCAGATCTTGCAACAGAGGGTCAGTACCAGCCAGAGAAAGGTTTGTGTGTCTGGGTGGGGTTCCATTCTCGGGCATCTGAAGCCACTGCCCTCCAACTTCTGCAGGAAGAAAACATGATGGAACCAGTTGGCCTTGAGCTGGGAATCTTTTATGGGGCAGGAGTGGCGGGGTGTCAGGATTAACACTGAGAGAGATTGGGAGCACGCTGGAGGAGAAAAATGAGGGAAGCATCAAAGAGGGTGGCCACTCAGATGCACCTCCAAGGCAAACTCTGTTTGGACTAATACATAACTCAAGGGGAAAGATTTAAAAACAGATCCTCCACCATCCTCTAGATACTAGGGGGATGTGTGATCCTCTGGCAGTAAGATTTCTTTCAGTAACCAACTAGACAGATACCAGGGGCACAGCTACAGGGTTCCATCCACTTAGAGATGGCACCTGAGGCTCAGACGCTGAGCAAGTGGCCAAAGGTTTACGCACTCGGAGGCTGGTCACACTCTACCTGTCCCAGCATGAGCAGACCAGCCAGTGAGGCCACAGGACTGGACTGAGCCTCCCAAGGACTGGGTCTAACTGCAAATGGGAGTTCGTAACTGGCAACCAGACCAGGCTTCAAGCCCCAAGGAGCTTTCAGTCCATAAGGGGAGACAAATAAGCCAAGTAATCTCTTCATATGACAATAATAGTTTACTGGGTATTTTTACGCTCTTTGCCCTATGTGCTACACACTAAATCCCTCAACAGTCCTGTGAGCTTAGCCCTATTACTATCTCCTTTTTGAAGATGAGGAAACAGTACAAAGAGGTTAAATGACTTGGACAAGTTCCATCTCTCAGTAAGTGCAGAGCTGGGATTCTAACGGAGACGGATGGTTCCAGAGGGGGAGTGAGAATGCAGCCCGGCCAGCGTGAGGACACATAGAACTTTGTGAGGCAAGAGAGCTTCAGCCACTTCCCAAAATAACCACATTTACAGAGGCTTTTACATTCAGTACCTCTAGTCCTCGTAAAGTAGGAATCTGCTCGAATGCAAATGAGGAACCTGAGTATCAGGGGAGCAATATAACCCGGAAAGACTCACATACCAGTAGCTTGGCGGAGTCGAGATTCAAACTTGGGTCTGTCTGGTTTGCAGTTTGGTCTCTTTGCACCACTCCACTCCTGGCTGATTTAGAGGAGGATGGGACTGCCTGGGCCTTTCTGGGGTTCCATGACCTCTGGTTCCTGGGAGATTTCTAGAGCCATGAGTGTTTATTCCCACTTATGAGCAAGGCAAGATTGCTCAAGAGTTGAGGTCTAATCATGGACGGCTAAAGAAAGGGTGAGATTTTTAAGGCCTAGATGGAGGCAATACCCTGGTTCATCACCAGTGTCACAATCTCCACGCCATCAGCAAGAGCAGCTTGTGATTATGCGGACTACGGAGACGTAGTGAAAGAGTCGCTCTGAGGTTAGTTTGTTTTTTAATACAAATGTGCAAAGTGGAGTTTTAAGAAGTTGTAGAGATCAAGGGTTTTGTTTGTTTGTTGGTTGGTTGGTTTTTTGAGGCAGGGTCTCACTTTGTTGCCCAGGCTATAGTGCAGTGGCGTCATCATAGCTCACTGTAACCTCAAGCTCCTGAGCTCAAGCCATCATCCTGCCTCAGCCTCCCAAGTAGCTGGGACTACAGGTGTAGGCCACCAGGTCTGGCTAATTTTTTTATTTTTTGCAGAAACAGGGTCTTGCTATGCTGTCCAGGCTGCTCTGAAACTCCTGGCCTCAAGTGATCCTCCCATCTTGGCCTCCCAAGGTGCTAGGATTACAGGCATGAGCCACCATACCTGGTTGAGATCAAGTATTTGAATTGTCAACTGGGAAGATCACAGCTGGAAAGGCTACGGTAATAAATGCTGACTATAACTTGTCACCCACTAATTGAGTCATCTGTCAGGTTAATTTGGATTTTTGCATATCAGGGTGCCCAACCCATCCAGGCAGAAGGGTTGGTTACCTGAAATAACCTGAGCTAGAGGCACCAAACGGCATTCTTGGAGCAAGTGGCATTTTGGAGCCTCTGGGTTAAAGCTGGCAAAACTAAATTTGTGGGAAAGCCCAAAGGTCATAGTCACATGCACACTAGGACAAAACAGGGACAAAAAGCAAAGAGAGGGAAGTATCAGGAAGTCACAGGCAATTGTCACTCTTTCTTTTAAGATTAGACTCATTTCTGTATAGCAGAAAACCCCAAGTAACAAATAGGAGTTACAGAAATTACAGACAGAAAGCAAGAAGCATGGTTTATATCCCGCCCATATAGAGTCCCAATGTTAGTCCCTAACTGTCTAGGGTTAGTATGGCCAATCTGGTCCACAGTGGTCTTGAGAACTATTTTCATTCAGGTCAATGCTGGCTGCAGTGGCAAACAAACCCATAAATTTTAATGTCTTAATAAACGTGGTTTCCCTGGTTATTTAACAGTCCAACGTAAGTGTTTCTCATCAGCAAGAATCTTTCTTCCATGTAGGTCCAGCCCATTGTCGGCTCTTATAAGTATTCGTTAGGTATATTTAACAAATAAACCTTGTGATTCTGCCATTCCCTAAAGTCTCAGAATCTTTGCACTTGGCCAGGAGAGCACAGAGGAGGGAATGTGGATTCTAAAGGGCCACATCTGGAGCTGCCCCGTGTCAGTTCTATTCACTTTCCATTGGCTAGAAATTATTCTAAGCTCCAAGAAAGGCTGAGGAGCATAGTTTAGCTGCGTGCCCAAGAAGAAGGGCAAATAGCTTTCTTTGGACACTACACTTTGCTACAGGGACCCAGGCTCCCTCCAGCTCAAGAGGTGTCTAATGGTATCACCATTAGACTCTAGCCTTTGATAAAAAGTGGCAGCCAGCAAAGCAGCTTTCTAGGGGGCAACCTGAAGAACCACTGAACTAAATCCTGAGTATAAGTCATCACTCCCTAAATGATTAATCTCCCGGGTCAGTTTGGATTTTTCCATCCATGAGATGGAGCAAAACAAAACAAAATAAAAACCGAAAACAACAAAGAAATAAAAAATGAAACAAAAAAACAGAAATAAGGGCAAATGCCAAATGTACTTTAGTTTCCTCATCTGTAAAACAGAGATCATAAAAACACTTCATAGGATTGTGAGAAACAAAGGAGTTGATGTATATAAAATGCTTAGAAGGGTGCCTGACTCATTAAATGCTCAATAATAGACAGCGAAGGGAGGAAGGCCAAGGAAAGAAGAGGGAAGGAAGGGAGAAGGGAAAAAAGGAAGGTTGCCCTGAAGCAGAAGTTTCTCCAAAGCAGACATTCCTAGGAGCTTCTGCTTATTTCCCATTGGTCAGAACTTAGTCACATGGTCACATGTAGCTGCAAGGGAGGCTGGGAAATGTAGTTTTTATTCCAGGGCTGGCTAAAAATCAAGAGTTTTATTACTATGGAAGAAAAAGGGAATGGATATTAGGAGACAACTCATAGTTTCTGCCACATTCACCAACAGCCTGGACAAGGCTCATTTTTCATGGCTGCTAAGTTTCCAGGGAGTGGGTTTAAAAGACAGAACTGGGCCCCAAGACAAAGACGTTAGCCAGGACCATGGAGTAATAGGCAGTTTATTTTATCAGTCTTACCAAGGCACACTAGCCTCATCACTGGCCCCATGCATATACCATCAGGGGACCTTGCACCCAATCAGGGACAGCCCAGAGGAGACCCATGCTGGGTGCTACTCCTCCCATGGCTTGAATGCCTCATTTCCAAATGCATGCCATATGTGACGGAGTATGTGGGAACCTGAACCACCTCCAGGTGGTTCCAGGACTGAGTCTAACTCACTTAGGAGGGGCCCGCTTCCCCAAGGCATTTAGGAGCTCTGGATCAGAAGCCAGTCTTCCTCCATGCCTCAGCGACTCCCTCCCCTTCCCTTACCCCTCCAGCCTCCCAGGACCCCAGCTTCCTTATTGCTGCCTGGGACCCTCCTCTCGCCTCAGGCCCCATTCCTGCCTGACTGCCAGGCTCCATCCAGGCTTTGCCTCCCACTTTGGACCTGGTGTTGGGGGTTGGATTGTGCCTCCCTCACCCCCCTACCCCCGCCATTTGTATGTTGAAGTCCTAACCCCAGTATCTAAGAATGTGACTTCATTTGGAAATAGAGTCACTGCAGATGTAATTAGTTAAATTAAGAGGAGGTCATACTGGAGTAGGGTAGGCCCCTAATCCAATGTGACTGATGTCCTTATAAAAGGGAAATTGGACACACACACACACACACACACGGAAAGTACCACGTGAAGAGCAAGGCAGGTATCCAGGCAATGTACCTACAAGCCAAGAAACACCAAGTATTGTGAGCAAACCTCCAGAAGTTAGTGGAGAGGCATGGAACAGACTCTCC